>SJXQ01010253.1:2400-145684 GCA_006408695.1 Aepyceros melampus
TGAAAGTGAAAAGTCAAAGTGAAGTCGCTCAGTCGTGTCCAACTCCCAGCAACCCCATGGACTGCAGCCTACTAGGCTCCTCTGTCCATGGGATTTGCCAGGCAAGTGTACTGGAGTGGGGTGCCATTGCCTTCTCCTAAAAACCCTTATATCTTATCATAATTCAAAAAATGAAAGACATCCCAACCACCCCCACTCCATCCCCAGTCCAAGTGGCTGTATTTAGGGGAAAACTGGCCCTGGGCCAGCAGACAGACCCCCAAGCAGATCAGATCTTCTAGTACTGATGAGTGCACGGCATTCCAGCCACAATTTCCGACTCGATTCCACAGTGGTCCTGTCCTCTGAGGATTTTGAAAAAGCCATTGTCACCCCAATCAGTGTTCCAGGAGTTGCTGACCAGCCAGTAGGGGGTGCCGTTCTCCACTCCCCAGCCTAGGATGCGGATGGCATGGCCTCCCATCATCTCTCTGGAGACATGCTGGTACACCCCAGACTTATATAGCAGGAAGTCCGAGTACACAGAGAAGCCCCCCTCGACTGGGCCGTTTTTGTAGATCTCTGCCATGATCTCCTTCTCATTGCTGGAGACACTTTAGGAACTGCATCCAAAATTCTTGTCTTCTTTGTAGGATGGGCTGTAGCCAGGCTCGCAGGTCTTGCTGCACTTGGGGGTGTCCCCCTCGCCGGTGCATGGGGGCCGAGAGCCATTCACATGGTGCTCACAGGGAGGGATGGAGTACGGTCTGCAACCTACATGCGAGTTATAGAGGCCCCCGGACACTAAGCCTTTCTCTGTCCAGAAGTTCCAGGCTCCAGAGGGGAAGCCGCCGTTACAGCCGTCCCCACACTCGCTGCCACAGCAGGTCAGCATGTCCTCAGCAGACACCTCCACATTGACACGTCCACTGCTGTGGATGCAGATGCGGTCAGAAATGGCTTCCACAGCCCCGAACGCCCAGCAGGAGCCACAGGATCCCTGGCTCTGATCTCTTTGATGGTTCGGCAGTTTAGCCACTGTTTCCGGGCATCGAAGCTTTCAGGCAGAACCACATCCACAGCAAATGCATCTCTCTGGGGCAGCTTGGGCCCGCCCAGGATGGCGCCACACAGCTTCTTCACGTAGCTCAGGTCCACGTTGTAGAAGTTGTGTCCAGCCTTCCAAGTGGTCTTTTGCTTGTTAATATAGTTCACCAGCTCATCGGACAGAGGTGGGAAATGCAGGCTCCTCCGGGCACTGGTGAGCACCAGCAGGCAGTTTTGGGTGGCCAATTAAATGTATTTTAAAAGTATTCATACTATTATGTACAGGCTGTAAAATGCTATCAGGGGGCACTTTTGGATAAATACTTTAAAATATACAAGTCATTTTGGCCTGTGCTAAACAGACTAAATAGCCTAAGCCATGAGTTCTGTTTAGTCTTAACTCAGATAAACTGGTGGTGGTGGTGGTGGTCATTCGTTAAGTTGTGTCTGACTCTTTGTGACCTGTGAACTGCAGCACGCCAGGCTTCCCTGTCCTTCACTATCAAAGAGCCCCGTATTCATCTTTTGGGGCTATGGTTACAAATCCCATAGACTAGCTGATAAACAACAGAAAGTTGTTTCTTGTAGGCAGCAGGTGCCACGTCTGGTGAGGCCTGTTTCCTGGTTCCAGGACTGCCTGTCCTCGCAGTGTGGGAGCCCATTCCCTCCTGGCCTGACCCCTCTCCTCCCAGAGTGCCTGTCTCCTAGGATCATCACCACGTGTGGGGTGAAGTGTGAGGGCCCATAAACCGTCAGCCTATTGCAGTCCCTAAGTATACCCTGCATTGTTTCAGTCCTTTGAAATAATTCAAGCATTCCTAATGGCTCAATATATATTCTTTTTGTTATATGTTCCTTGGGCTCTTGAAAATAATATGTATCAGTGGGAATGCAATGTTCCGTGTGTATCAGTTACATCAGGTTTGTCACTCATGTAATTCAGATTCTGGAGGCCACGTTGAGTAAAAGCAGAAGTAGGGAAATTATCTGTAATATAGTTTACTTTAACACACCCAAAATATTATCATTTCAGTGTGTAATCAACATGATAAAACCGAATGAAATAGTTCACGTTCTTTTTCTCATGCTAAATCTTTAGAATCCAGTGTGTGTTTCAGGCTTGCAGCGCATCTCATTGTAGAGCCAGCCGCAGTTCAGGTGCTTCATGGCTGCAGGTGACTACGCACCAGGGGCCCGGTTCCACAAGAGATGTGTCTTTAACGTCTCCCACTGGGGTTATGAACTTGGCTGTTACTCCTTTTCTAATTCTGTCAGTTTTTATGTATTGATATTTTGAGGTTATGTTATTAGGTACATTGAAATTTAGAATCCTCATTTTCTTGCTAGACTGCACTTGTATCAGTATGAGATGCTCCTTTTTATCGCTAGTTATGCTTCTTCCTTTAGACACTATTTGACAGTGATATTGCCACGTCAGTTTTCTGTCCTTGATGGCCTGGGTATCTTTTCCTTTCACCTGTCTAAAAGGACTTCCAGTCTTAACGCGTACCTCTGTGAAGAGTGTATAGTTTTCATTGGAATCAGTTTGACCCTTTATCTTTTAATGAGAGTATCTGTTCTGTTTATAATGTTGATATTTCAGTGTGTAGACACCATGTTGCTGTGTGTTTTCTGCTTGTCCCACCTGTTCTGTGTTCTTTGCTCTTGCCTTGTTTGAGAAGGACGAGGTGTTTCTCTAGTTCTGTGCTCCTCTGCCAGGTTGTTGGGTGCACATTCGCAGACACAGCGTGTGTTTTACATTCAAGTCTAACTTAGTACTTTTACTGTCTCCCTGACACGACTGTTTCCTCCTTGTCACTGTTATCCTTTACATTGTTAGATTATATTTTTGGCGTAACATCACTGTTTTGTAGAGTTAATATTTACCTGCACACTTACCTTGTTGTTGGTCTTTACTTGTATTTTATATTTCCGTCAGAGACTACTTTTCTTTTTCCCAAAGCACTGCCTTAATATTTTTTTTTAGTTCATGTCTGTGGGTGATGAGTTGTCTCATTTCCATTTGCCCTAAAAGTCTTGATTTTGCTTTCACTTTTGAAGAGTGTTTTTGTTGGGTATAGAATTCCAGGTTGGTGGTTATTTGTTTTTCAGCATTTGACAGCTGCCAGTCCATTATCTTCTGACTTCCTTGTTCTTGAAAAGTCAGCTCTCAGTGTTGTTGTGACATTAAAAGCCACACCTTTTTTCCTCTGAGCACTTGAATGGCTTCTTCTTGCCTTAGGCACCCACAGAGCTGCTGAAACCAATGTGTGGCTTTCATTTTTGAGTCAATGATCTGATTCTTGAACCAACTCTTGCCACTGTCCCTGTCAGTCAGTTCAGTTACTCAGTGTCTGAGCTGTTGCAACCCCGTGGACTGCAGCACGCCAGGCCTTCCCTGTCCAACACCAGCTCCTGGAGCTTGCTCAAGCTCATGTCCATCGAGTCGGTGATGCCATCCAAGCAGCTCATCCTCTGTCGTCCCTTTCTCCTCCTGCCTTCCGTCTTCCCCATCATCAGGTTCTTTTCGAATGAGTCAGTTCTTCGCATCAGGTGGCCAAACTATTGGAGCTTCAGCATCAGTCTTTCCAATGAATATTCAGGACTGATTTGCTTTAGGATTGACTGATTAGATTTCCTAGCAGTCCCTGGGGCTCTCAAGAGTCTTCTCCAACTCCACAGTTCAGAAGCCTTGATTCTTTGACGTTCAGCCTTCTTCATGGGCCAACTCTCACATCCATACATGACTACTGGAAAAACCCATAGCTTTGACTAAATGAACCTTTGTTGGCAAAGTAGTGTCTCTGCTTTTTAGTATGCTGTCTAGGTTTGTCATAGCTTTCCTTCCAAGGAGCAAGCATCTTTTAATTTCCTCATCTGCAGTAATTTTGGAGCCCAGGAAAATAAAGTCTGTCACTGTTTCCATTGTATCCTCATTTATTTGCCATGAAGTGATTGGGCCGAATGCCATGATCTTCATTTTTTGAATGTTGAGTCTTATGCCAGCTTTTTCACTCTCCTCTTTCACTTTCATTAAGAGGCTCTTTAGTTTCAACCCCTGGAGGCATTTCTTTTTCCCTTTTCTGTCTTTTCTCCACCATGAGGTTCCCCATTTTCAGTTTTTAACAATTTAGTTTTACAATGGGCTCCTTCAATATATTCTATACTCTTTTCCCTCTTATATATATATTTTAACCAATCCATCCTTCAGTTCCCTGATCCTCTCTTCAGCTACGTCCAGTTTGATGTTAAGCCCAGAGACTGAGTTCTTAAATTCAGTTACTGTTATTGTAAAGTCCTGGAGTTGGTTTTGATTCTCAGAAATTTTTCCTTTTGTCAGATATACTTTTGAACAGGTGACCTTTGCATCTGATACCTCTAGCATACCTCTGATATGCTGATATACACCTGATACCTCTAGATCTGGTTCAGTTCTTTTTCTCTTGGTCCTGTTTGTTGTTACACCCTTTTTTTGCTTTTTTTGGTTGCATGTTGGACATTATGTTCAGAAAACCCTAGAGGTTCTGAATGATGCTGTCTTCTCCAGAGTTTCCTCTGACACAGACCTCCAGTGGGGACAGAACTGTCTGTTCACTCAGGGCCTGAGGGACTTGAAGCTGGGGGGTCCTTGTAAGCTGAGTCTCAGCAGCTTTCACCCACCTTCCCCCCCTCCCCCAACCCCAGGGAGGAGCCCTCTAACATCTCCATCTGGAAGCCTGGGGTGCCTCCCATGGCCCCCTCCCTTCTCGGCCAGTCCTGAAGCCCACCATCTGTCTCCCGAGCACCACAAGGTGATTGATACTCAGCGCTCAGCCGGTTTGGGCAGAGTGTTGGGTATGTTTTCTGTGCCTCTCTTTACTTGGGGAGCTTAGTCTCTAACATCCGGACTGACTTGTTCCCCAGGGAGGAACCCTCCAGCATCTCCATCTGGAAGCCTGGGGTGTCTCCCATGGCCCCCTTCCTTCTCGGCCGGTCCTGAAGCCCACCATCTGTCTCCCGAGCACCACAAGGTGATTGATACTCAGCGCTCAGACAGTTTGGGCAGAGTGTTGGGTGTGTTTTCTGTGCCTCCCTTTACTTGGGGAGCTTAGTCTCTAACATCCAAACTGACTTGTCAGGCCTCTGGTTGAATTTTTGTCTTCCTACCCCAAGGAACTGTCCAGAGCTGTGAGACAGTCCCCTTTGCTTGACTTTTTCCCTGCCTTTTCTTCTCAGAGTCAGCTTTGTTCTGATGCCCCGAGGGAAGGAGGGGCCCTCTCAGTCCCCAGCTCCCTCACTGGGCTTTTGTTTGAAATCTTGGATTGTGGCTGCCTAACGACCTCTTTTGAAATGTATTTAGCTTCCCTAGCTCTTTGTAGGCTGACCCACAAGCTGCTTGCATCTATAACTGGAAGTGGGGAACCCCTGGGTGTCTTCTCTCATCTGAAGCCACATGTAAAATTCACAGTAATTCTGTTGATCATCTTTGATACCGGGGTAAACAAGAACCAGGGGTCCTTGCTTATTACTCATGATTGTGTTTCTGATCAGAATCCCCAGCTTGCCCGGGCTGTTTCAATGCCACTTGAACTTGGGAAGAAGGTGGGGCAAGCGGCCCATGCGGCCTGGGGACAGAGGAGCCAGTCTGCCCTCTTGCCCTGCCCCTGCCAGCCCAGGGAAGGCCTTGTGATGGAGGAGAAGGCTGAGGAGGGAGGGGTTGCGTGACTGTATTCTGTGCCATGGTCACGTGCGGGTTTTCTTTTTCAATCTGAAAAAATGACTGCTTTTAGTCTTCTCTCCAGTTTCACTTTCAGGTTGAAAATGAAGATTTTATTCTTAAAGTTGAGCACAGTGATTTTACAGTCTTTTTGAAAGCAACAGTTGAGGTTTTCAAAAGACATCTCAGAGAACTCCAGCAGATAAAGCGAAAAAAATAGAACGTGTTCGGGTGAACTGCGGGTGGGACCCCAAACTGTACTCTGTCTTTCCCAGAGTCTGTAATTGCTGAGATGGGTGGATATAGGTCCCCACACACCCTGGGGACCGAGGTCCTCAAGTGAAAGCAGAGGTCCAGGCTGAGCCAGGAGCAGTGTGGCCTGTGCCCTGGCGAATGCAGGGCCGCGAGGCTGGGAGTGGGGCCAGGAGAGGGGGTGGGAGACTCGGGTGTGGAGTGAGGGGCAGCACCTGGCGGGGTCTGGGAGGCGCTGGCTGTCGTGGCTCAAGGCAGGGACACCCCTGAACCTCCCCCGTGCAGCACCCCCTGGGGCAGAGTTGTCTGGCAGCCCAGGGTCAGAGTTAAGAGGGCGAGTTTGCAGCAGATTGACGGATCCCCTGTACCCACTGTGAATTCCTTTTAAGTGCCCGGAGTGAGGTTGGTCAAGCCCTTGCTGAGCTCGAGTGAGGGAGTCAGTCAGGGAGGACTGAGCTCAGGGTGAGAGTGAGGGGCAGCTAGCGCGGTGAGTCCTTGTCACCCAGGTGGGTTCTGGGGACACCCGTGAGTTCAGTGGTGCCACACCTTTCAGTTGCCTCACTGGAGGCTTGTTTGGGGGGTAGAGGGGGCAGAAGCCCACTTAGAAGACGTGCTCATTCCCAGTGGTGGTTTCTGAAGCAGTTTCTACTGTTTGGTCCTCCCCTCTCTCTGCACCCTGGATGGTGGGCCTGAGCCCAGCCCCCCTGTTACCATGGAGCCCCTTGTGACTGAGTGGATTCCAGGTTCCAGGTTCCTGGGAGACGTGCTGGAGGCAGAGCCTTCGTGCCATTTCTTCTAGAGACAGCAGTGTTGATGGTCATAGTGTGAGAGCAGTGTTTCTGAGAGTGGTGTGTGAGAGCGTCGTGTGTGAGAGTGGTGTGTTAGAGTGGTGTGTGAGAGAGTGGTGTGTGAGAGTGGTGTGTGAGAGCGGTGGTCATAGTGTGAATAGTGGTGGTCGTAGTGTGAGATCGGTGGTGATAGCTTGGGCGCTGAGGTATCAACTGTGAAACAGCAGTTGCCCCTGAGTGGGGGGCTGCCCCCCTCCACAAGGATGGGTCGCAGAAGGGCCCGCCTATGGGCACTTTTCCAGTGCTGCAAGCCCAAGGCAAAGGCCAAGACAAGGAAGAACTTCGCCTCAGCCCAAGTCCTAGAAGCAGAGAGGCCTGAGGTGAGAGCAGCCGGGGCCTGGGCCCGTCGGATAGGCCTTCACTGGGCGAAGCGTTGAGGTTGTGTTTCCTTTTGTTAGCCTGGTTGTGGGCCCTGCCGGCCAGGGCGTTTTGGCCTTCTGGGCAGGATCGACCCCAGCAGGTTGACCTCGTAAGTGGTTGTGCAGGTGCTTTGTGGAGGATGGACGGGGGCCCCACAAGAAGGGAAACACTGGCTGGAGGGGTCACTGGGCACGTGGATTGAGCTATAGAGTCAGTCCTTGAACCAGAAAGGCTAAGCCCCTTAACAGCTCCCATCTTACAAAACACAGAACAGTGTGTCCAATACCTTAATGACGGGTACCTACTGCTTCTGTGTATAACATACACCCTCATCACTTCCCATGTCTACTACATGCCTCTTACAAGTGTTGGGCAGTGTTCTAGGTGCTGAATACTCAGTAGGTAGTAGGGGATATGTAGCCCAGGAATTTTTTTTATTTGTGCAAAGAAAAATGGAAGAGTGAAAGACTCCATGTGGTTCAGTTTGAGCAAGTTCACCATGTGGACAGCACCGCGTGCATGAAAATTGTGATAAAATGCATATAACATGAATTTAACATTTTCTCCAGTTTCTTGAATGACTGGGTGACTTCAGTGGAGTCAGGCTAACAGATGGCCTTGGGATGCCATCAGTCTTTTTCCCAGAGGAACACTCCAAAGCTTGGTGGCCTTGTAGATCTTACCTTTCTTCCTCACTCTCCCCAGCGGTTCTAGGTCACTTGTCTGTGTGTCATTGAATAATCTCTTTATCCACTTTGTTAGGTTTATGTTTAGGGAAGTTTCTCAGACTTGCCTGGGTCTTGAGAAGGCAGGTTGGATTCCAGGTTCTCCCCTGCTGTGTGCCTGCCAGGTCGAGGTGGAGACTGAAGGCCGGTCTGAGTTGTGGTGGTCTGTGTGGTCTTGGGGTCAGTGGACCCTTTCTTCTCTGGAGGGGCAGGGAGACCCTTTGTGTGGAGCCTGGAGAGACATGACAGGGTCAGTCTTGAGTCTCGCTCTCTTTTTAATTTGTGTTTGCATTTAGTTATTTACTCATTTCAATGTTTTCTAGGAGTTGGCAACATCTATGGAAGAATCATTATATGCCGGGAGCATATTTTTGCAGGAGAAGAAGAAATTGCTCTGCTTAAAGCAGAAAGGAATAACACCATGGTCAGTAGGGGGATTCTCACGTATTGACATTTGCCCGGCGAGGGTCATCGCTGGGCTCCGTGTTGCTGTCTTTAAACTCTGTCTGGTTTTCAAGTCATTTTTCACATCTTCCCACTGAGCAGACCAGGGTGGATCAGTTTGGGGTTCTCATACTTTGCTTCAAGTTGATGATGAGAGCTAATATTATTTTAGTACGTTTGAGGGGGGAGTTCTCTTAACTTCCATTTTTGTCCATGCTATAGTTTGTGTCGGGTCTTTGTTCCCTGACCAGGGATTAAAACCCATGACCCCTGCAGAAGTGTGGAGTCTTACCTACTAGGCCACTGGGGAAGTCCACTCTAGGCCACTGGCGAAGTCCACTGTAACTTTAGACTGAATCGGCGGGATTCCGACTTGCCTTAGCATGTTTCCGGCTCTAGCATGAGGCTGAGAGGAATTATCGGCCCTGAATTCAAGCATGAGGTTGAAGGTGCTCCTTTCGCCCTGCCCTGCAGCTGCTGCTGGAGCACATGGAGGGCCTGGTTTCCCGGTACAAACCGTCCCTGAGGGTGACGGCAGGCGAGCAGCAGGCGCAGTCCCCAGCCAGCATGACCAGCGAGGTGGAGGTGCTCAAGGCATTGAAATCATTGTTTGAATACCACAAGGCCCTGAAAAAGAAGGTACCAGCCACCTGGCCATCCTGGATTGTACACTTGCTGCCTTGTTAGGTGGATGATGCATGTATTTATGTAACTAGTTGACTTTTGAGCTTCTTGAATTCTTGTCAATACATTTTTTCTATAAGAAGTCAGAGTTTTGTATGGTTACAAAGTGTTGCCTGTGTCCATGCTCAGTCATGTCTGAGTCTTTGCGAACCTGTGGACTGTAGCCCACCATGCTCCTCTCTTCCCGGGACTTCCCAGGCAAGAATACTGGAGTGGGTGGCCATCTTCTACTCCAGGGGATCTTCCCGACCCAAGGAAGGAACCTGCCCTCTTGCATTGGCAGGTGGATTCCTTGTGATTGATCCACCTGGGAAGCCCGGGTTTCAAAAGTATTAGTTGGTATAAATGTCTCAAGATTTATTATATTCTATATATCAATTTGCAATGAAAAAGTAAGTAATAGAATTATTTTAGGATAACATTTTTTTCCTCTCAAAGTTAGAATTTAAAGCTGTTAATGAGCAGAGTTTTCGACGTTAAGATCAATGAGATACATTGAATGTATTCTGTTACAGTAGCCGTGTATTAGGGTGAGTATACAATGGCACCCCACTCCAGCACTCCTGCCTGGAAAATCCCATGGGTGGAGGAGCCTGGTAGGCTGAGTCTGTGGGGTTGCAAAGAGTCAGACACTGCTGAGCGACTTCACTTTCACTTTTCCCTTTCATGCATTGGAGAAGGAAATGGCAACCCACTCCAATGTTCTTGCCTAAAGAATCCCAAGGACAGGGGAGCCTGGTGGGCTGCCATGTATGGGGTTGCACAGAGTCGGACACGACTGAAATCACTTAGCAGCAGCAGCAGCACACACTAAGAAGTGCACACACATATATACACACATCAGCAAACGAGGAGCACTTGAAAGATGTAGTTTGTTAGAAGAATTAGGTGCCACACATAAAAAGGTAAGTGTGATCAGTCATCTTGTAATTTCAGTTAGTTCAGTTCAGTTCAGTTCAGTCACTCTGTAGTGTCCGACTCTTTGTGACCCCATGAACCGCAGCCGCCAGGCCTCCCTGTCCATTGCCATCTCCCTGAGTTTACTCAAACTCATGTCCATCGAGTCGGTGATGCCATCCAGCCATCTTATCCTCTGTCGCCCCCTTTTCCTCCTGCCCCCAATCACTCCCAGCATCAGAGTCTTTTCCAGTGAGTCAACTCTTCGCATGAGCCGGCCAAAGTGCTGGAGTTTCAGCTTTAGCATCTTTCCCTCCAAAGAACACCCAGGGCTGATCTCCTTCAGAATGGACTGGTTGGATCTCCTTGCAGTCCAAGGGTTTGTCATTTGTATCCTTTCGTTTTAAAAAGTATGAAGGCTGTAGTGGTGGACCTCAGAAGTTATTTATCTTTCTGACTGAGGACCAGCCCACCTGGGTTATTTTAATGACTAGTAAAGTAGACTTGCGGCTCAGAGCTGCAGGGTCTCCTCAGTACCCCTCTGTCTAGTAGGAGACCAATTCTGACTCGAATCACCGGGTTCTATTCAGGATGGACAGCATCACCATGTCTTGTCTTTTGATGCTGTCTTTTCAGTTTTGAGTTGAGCTTTTCCAAATGGAGTTTTGCTGTCTTTACTTATTTCTTTAATCTGATTCACTTTTTTGGTTTTCGCTGATGATTCTTAAAGAGAAGAATAACGTGAAAAAGATCCTAATGGACGGGGCGCCTGATGTAAATCACAAGCAAGAGAACAGGCCCGGCGCCGGCAGAAAGGCCTGTCCCCGGCCTCGCTCTCGCTCTGGCTCCCGTCTCACTGTCCAGTCTGCGCGGGGCTGAGGAGACCTTTCCCCAGCGCACCATGCAGGTCTGGGTGCCCGTGAGGGTCGTGGGAGCGCCAGAGCGCAGAAGGCCGTTTTGACTTCACAGATTTCCTGGAAGTGCTGCGTCCCCTCCCTCCCCAAACACGGCTGCTAAGGTTTCCTTTCCCCCTTAGAGAATCCGCGACGGCTGTGTAAGCCGAGAGGGAGATCTGGCTCAGGTGAGCGAGCTCCAGGGAATCATCGAGAAGAAGTCACAGGAGCAGAGGAGATGAAGGACCGCCTGGCAGCCCTCTCTGCGCATGTAACAGAGCTGGAGAAGGACCTGGACGCGGCCAGGAAGGAACTCTGCAAGTCTAAGGAAGCGAACATGCAGCTACAGGAGGACATCCGCGCAGTGAGTGACAGTGGACGTGTCTGTTGTCCTGAGGCGGAATGTGGGTCCCTTGTTCTCCCAGTGACCTCAGCCTTGGCATGGCTGCGTGAGCAAGAGCAGAGCCCTGGTGAGACCGCAACTGGCTGCCTTCCCTGCCTCTGCATCGAGGTCTCTGGGGTAGAAGAGGCCTGGTCCAGGCGGTCCGTTGGCAGTGGACGAACATGAGGGCAGCCCTGGCGCCGTGCTGCACCCTGGGTGTGGACTCCTCATTTCCACAAGTTCTAGGGGACCCACTGTGTTCCTCTTTTAAAAATTCATTCATCCATTCATTCATTTATTGGAGTATAGTTGCTTTACACTGCTGTGTCAACTTCTGCTGTACAGCAAAATGAACCAATCATATGTGTGTGTGTGTGTGTGTGTGTACACAGACACACATATATCCCTGTTTTGTAGATTTCCTACCCATTAACTTCACCTCAGAGCACTGAGTAGACTTCCCTGTGCTGTACACTAGGTCCTTACTCGTTGTTGACTTCATGCATAGTATCAATACTGTATATATGTCAACCCCAGTCTCCCAGTTCATCCCCCTATCTGCCTGTTGAATGTGTTCCCGATGATGCTGACGTTTCCTTCTGATTCACTCAGGCGAGTCTGAATGTCTGAGGAGCCCGTTCTCTAGGAGAGATGGGAGCATACTGTGTGGGCTCTGCTGAGGCAGCTTGCCTGGCCATTTTCTCTCGTTTTCTGAGGTTCCGCTCCTTGAAGGGATGTGTGACAGTGATATCGGTAGTCAGACAAGTCGAGTGGCATTTGTTCCCCCTCAGGTCCTCAGGCCCGAGTTGTGTGACCATGTTGAATCGTGATGTTTCTGGCGGTCATGTCTGCAGGTGTCATGATTTATGAGAAACTCCTAACAGCCATTGTGAAAACAGAAGAGTGCTGGGGGCTCAGGCCTCCTCCTGTGAGCCTCGCCTCTCCTTTGTGCGCAGACAGACAGCGCCCACCCTGCCCCACCCCACCCCCATGAGACTGTCTCAGAGAGAACCTGTCCAGCATGTGTTACAGCAGGTGTACTTGTTAGTAGCTCGGTGTGAGTAATTCTATGTGAGAACTCAAAACAGAAACACTTCCACATGTTTGTGTAACCTGTGAACACTACTCTTTCTCAACAGGAGGAGATTAGGTGGCAGAGATTAATACGTAGATAATTCTGGAAAAAAAGCGTTTTTAAGACCTTTCACTTTTAATGTTAGGACAACATAGATTACTTAGTGAGCACGAAGGGAGCTGAAATGGATTTTGAGCCGGCGGACAGGAGTCGCACCAGCAGCAAGCTCTGCTCCTGGTTTGAGCATTTCATACATGCAGTGTAACTGCTTTAGAAGAACTAGGCTTGAGAAGTCTGCTCCCAGTTGTGTTACACTTTGACTTCTCTTTCCACTCATTAATCTTCTTACTTTAATTTTGAGGAAATTGCATGAGATTTTTCCAACTTTTACCCGAGGAGATGAGTCTCAGAGCTCCATGTTGGATCTATTGAAGGTCCTTCCCTATTCTGGGTCAAGCCCGCCTGTATGGTGTAGGAGACAGAGGTCCTCATTTCATGCCAGATACCTTCCCTCCTGGAATTCTTGCCATGACAGAGTAGTCTAGTATTCTTTTTGTTTGCTATTTGGGTTTATTATGTAGAAAAGAAGCTTGGTAAATCAAGTGGCCAGACAGATGTTAAGACAGATGGGTGCCATCATGGCAAATGTGACATTTGAAATAGGCTCGTTTTTGCTCACATCTCAGAAAACTGCCATGTTTAGGACTTTAATTTTGAGGATGTTAATTTTATGTTAGATTTGAAACTTAGAATTTAGTCCAGCTTTTTTACTCTTAAGGCTATTGGAGTATTCTATGAGAATGACTTACCTTTTCTCCTCTGCATGCCTTGTGTAGGCTATGGCCCAGAAGGAGGACATGGGGAAGAGAATCACTACACTTGAGAAACATTACCTCGCTGTACAGAGTGAAGCCATTTCTGTGCACAGCCTCAATGATAAACTTGAAAATGAAATGGCAAATAAGGATTCTGTGCATCGCCAGGTAATGGCTTTTACTGAACTGTGTCTGACTTTTATAGTAGTGAATAATGAGGAAGGAAGGTAAAGACCTTTTCATGTGACTCCCATGTTGGAAATCAGGTCCCAATGTAAAGTTCTTATGACCCTAAAATACTGCCTTCCAAAGTGTGGATGTACATCATGATAAATCAGCTGTACTGAAAGGAAATACATTTTTTTTTTAAATTGAGGGTGACTGCAACTTACAAGTTTGAATTATTTGGGATTTGGTTTAACCATTTTGTGGAATTCCACTCCTGACTCTTGTTTTACTTGACTTGAATGTGTTGGCTTGTTAGCATTTTTCCTGAAAGAGCAGAGAGCAGCAGGGAACTACAGAGCAGCCGGCTGCCTGTTGGGAACTGGGGTCACTGTGACAAAAGGCAGAGTTAGAGCTCCAGTCTGATTAGGGTTTGTACTTCCTGTGGTTTGGTGAGCTTTACTGGCTCCTGTTCCTCTGTGGTCTAAGCTAATCAGGACTTAACCAGGAAAACCAAATGTGGCTTCTCCAAACAAAGTGAGTCAGTCTGGTGTATGACAAAGTGTATCATTGGCCCCACTACAAAAATACTAGAAAGCCACTGAAATTTATGATGTGGAACTCTAATGAAGAGCATTACGATATACAAAATAATGGCTGTAAAAGGCAGATCAGAAAATACTATGTACTATATGCTGTTGTTTTCTGAGGGTTTTAAAGCATATCTTATTGCTTATGTATGTACATAGAATATTATGCACACAGAAAAAATAAGAAAGCTGCTTAGAAATAAATGCTAACCTCTTAGGAACCCGAGGGTGTAAATAATTTAATTTTTTTCTTTTTCAAAAAAGAATCTGTTTAGTGTTCTACACTGAAAGTTGTCAGAGTAAGAAGATCTGTTAAAAGAATAATCATGCATTTACAAATATTAGTTGACTGGCATTTCCCCAGGCACACTATGATCAGGTCTGTATTTCAGAGGAGATGAAAGCCATATTTTGGCTTTTACAAGCCCATGACCATCTGCGGTCGGTAGGGTTCTCTTCAAATGATGATTCTGATGATGTTTTAAGAAGGGTCAGTAGTGACCCTTAACTTGTCAATAGGAATGAATAAGCTTCTACAGAAACATGATCTTTAATATATAAGAACTGTTTTTTTTTTTTTTTTAAATTTCTTTGGAGATGTTTAGGAAAACCAAATACTCTGGGAGGAGGTGTTCTGCCCACTGAGACCAAGCCCAGGAACACTTAGAGAAATATTACCGTGATGCAGCTTCCGAAACAGAACGAATCCTGTAGACACATGCATTTAGGTTTTGTCTCAGCTTACTAAAAATGGTAGAGGCTACACCACTTGGCCCATTTTGATGTTCTGCTCTCCTTTTGTAGAAGGAGGGTAAAGATCGACATTTGCAGGTTTGCCTGGAGCTGTCAGAGTAGAAGCTGCAGCCCATGCTCCTGGAAGTGGAGGCTGAGCTGGCTCAGTGGGTGGCTGCACTCTCCAAGGTGCTGCTCTTGGCCCCTGGGGGGCTCGGGGAGGGCCTGTTCCCGTGATGTCCCACCCTGCCCCTCCCCATGCTGCTCAGTCCACAAAGGAGCGCAGACATTAGGGTCCTCTGAGATGGGAGCACTCCCTGAGTGTCAGTCCCCGCTCCCATGTCATCCCAACGTTAATTTCCCTCCAGTTTTGTCCTGTGTTCTGTGTGTCCACAGGATGCTTCAGCTTCGAGTCACTGCTGCTCAGAGTTCAGTCAGCAACTCAAAGCCCAGCAGGATAAAGAACGAGAAAAATCCCATTCTCGTTGAAGAGATGGCCAAAATAGCTCTGCCGTGAACACAGTTTTAAGTCTTTATTCATACATTGTTGACTAAGTCACAGCGGGCACGGTGCAGACCCGGGTGCCACCCCCAGCGTGCAGTCCCCTGGAGCCCACGGGTGAGAGGCCGCGTCCAGGAGATGTGGCGCTGCTGGGGGCATGGTCCCCACAGCCAGCCAGCCACCCTGACCTTCTGCTGAGAAAGGTGTTGCCCCGCACTGCTGGTGGGCACTGGCTGGACATGGAGAGGTGGGCCGGTCCACTGCCAGCCTGCCTGTCGGAGCGTTGTCTGGAGCTCAGGGAGCGGCTGAGGGGCCAGCAGGTCTCAGGGGGCGGGTGGCAAACCCTCCCAGAGCAGGGTCAGTAACAGCTGCCAGGGGGTGCCCTCTGTAATCTTCCTCTCAAGGGTTGATTTCTTCTCTCCCCGGGCCTCTTTGCTGTCTGTCCCCCGTCGGCTCTGTAGGCTGAACTTTTGTCTTTCGGAAGCTCTGCCACTAAGGAGGCTAAACTGTTCAAAGTTACCTCCCAGCTTGGGAAGTAGAACATGTGCCCTCGTGTGCCCCGTGCTTGCCACTGCCTGCTGCCCAAGCTGGCTCGCCACAGGCAGTCTGAGGAGGGGGCGCAGTGGCCATGGGTGTGAGGCCTGGGGCGGTGGGGAGAACTGGGCTCTCATCTTCGCCGTCTTGGGTGTCTTGCTGTTGGTGAGTTCCCGCCGGGAGTCCTGGCTCTAAAAGGCACTCTTGGTGGCCCGGAAAAGGCCCGGGGGCACCTGGCTGGGCAAATCCCAGCAGGACCCGCCCGGGCAAGTCCAATACGCACGTGTTGGTGGGGGGAGCTTAGAGGAGTGCGGATCCCTGGCATCTACTCGCTGCCAGGAAGAGCCGGCTCATTGCAGCGCCTGACCTCTAGATTGGCCCCAGGCCCAGCGAGCATCAGATCGTCATTTCTGTCCTTTCCCTTCCCTTTTCCCTCTGCCGACCCTCCTTGCTCTTTTTTCTCTCTCTCTTTTTCTATTTTGCATTGCATTTCTCTTCTAACACGTGTCCTTTGTAAATCATTAAGTGTAGGCCCCATCTTCCCCCCACTGCTTAAGCACCCTTACATTTCCTTTTCTCTGAAAGAAGAACAACTTCAAAATTGCTTCCAGCTCCTTGCACTTTATGAGTAGAAACCATCAATCAACTCAGCTTGGGTCAGATTCTCACCCACTTTCTTTCCGAGGGGAGTTGGAGGCTCTGGGTGTGGTTCACCACTGCTATTGCTGCTGTTAAGTCGCTTCATTCATGTCCAACTCTGTGCAACCCCATAGAGGGCAGCCCACCAGGCTTCCCCGTCCCTAAGTGTGCATTTTTAAGAAATTCACAGTGAGGAAAAATGTGCATACTTGGCACTGTTTTCTTGCATTGTTTGTGGCTCTTTTCAAAGTTGCTTATAGATTCAAAGAAAAAAAATTAAGGATCTGACAAAGATACAGGAATGGTGAAAATATGCATCTTTCATTGAACAGATTAGTACCTCAAATCTGGAAAGAAACAGCATTTTGTATTCACAAGAAGTATAGAATTAGTTTTTAAAGTATCAGTTTGTAATAGGTAGGACTCATGTTGAACACTACTTGATGAATGGGTCTGGGTGCCTGTCAAGTATCCCGTGTAGCCATGTGCATTGTCTGTTGGGTAACTCTTTAGAAGTGGAATTGCTGGGTCAGTGGGTTAGATGATTTTACACTTTTGTCTAGATAATGACAAACTTCTCCAAAAGAAGACTGGACCATTTTAACTCACACTAGGAGTCCACAAGGGTGCCCTATTTCCCTGCACCCTTGCACCCTGAACTTTAACACTTTGCCAGTCTAAGAAGTAAAACTGGGGCAACATAGTGCCATGGTTTTGATTCTTCCATTCCAGTAGATTGTTTCAAGGATCCATGAGATTGCTGAGACTGGGAGTGGATAATCAGGAGACCCCAGGTTAGGTCACAGGGGAGGCCACAAAAATACAGACAGTAAAAGAACTAACAAAAATCTTTACACAAATTCTTTCAGACAACAGGAGTTCTTCACTAGTTCTTCTAAGTCCAACATAACCCTAATACCTAAACCTAACGGAACATTTGAAAAGAAGAAAAAATACTTTTAAATCCCCTTCCTAAAAACAGAGGCAAAATTCCTTTGCAAAACAAATAGTAAACTAAATTCAGGAAGATTTAAAGAAAACATACCATGATCAAATGGGGTTAATCTCAGGAATAAGTGTTGGATTAACATCTGAAAATCAGTCAGTGTTTTTCACTGTATTAACAGTGTGGAGGTTTCCCTGGTGGTCCAGTGGTTAAGAAACTTTTGCAGTGTGAGAGATACCCATTCATTCCCTGGTCTGGGAGGATCCCACAGGCCTGGGAGCAACTGAGCTACAACTGCTGAGCCCCATGCTGCAACCACTGAGGTCTGTGCACCTGGAGTCTATGCTCCACAGCAAGAGAAGCCACTGCAGCGAGAAGCCTAGGCATGAAAACCAAGAACATCCTCCACTTGCCACAACTAGAGAAAGCCTGCAGGCAGCAACGAAGACCTAGCACAGCCAAAATACATAAATGGATCTTTAAAAACTCTGGCAGAAAGCATCACAATAAAGTAACTATCCTCTAATTAAAAATTTAAAACACACACACAAACCAGTGTCACAGAGAAAAACTATATAGAAAAACTAAACAGCTTAACAGATGCAGAAAAATAATTTGAACTGACACTTAACCCCCTGTAATGAAAAGGTGAAAGTTGCTCAATCGTGTCCCAACAGTTTGTGACCCCATGGACTGTAGCCTGCCAGGCTCCTCTGTCCATGGAATTCTCTAGGCAAGAATACTGGAGTGGATTGCCATTTCCTTCTCCAGGGGATCTTCCTGACACAGGGATTGAACCTGCGTCTCCTGTGTTGCAGGCAGATTCTTTACTGTCTGAAAAAAGTCTCATTTTATCAGGGTAGAAGGGCCTTTCCTTCATATGATGAAGGCCACTCCCTCTTGGAGTCACATCAGAGATTAGGGTAATTGAGGAAGGGGCATGAGGGAATGTTTTGGAGCAAGCTAATTTCCATGATCTAGATAGAGGGTTTGGATTTCCCAACTGTATGATTAAAAAAAAAAAATTCTTTGAATGGTACCCTTAAGATTGTACACTTCCTTCTTTGGAACTCTTAACATTGAAATAAACTGCAAAGAAATATTGAGCTCGAGTTACTGACATAATGCTGATGTATTAAGAGTTGCAGATATGAATTTCATCATAAAAATAAGACACTTAGGAGAATGGACAGAGGGGGGTGGATAGAGAAAGAAGTATGTGATACACCTAAGCTCAGAACTTAGGTGATGAGCATATATGCGTTTAGTGAATGAATCTTAGAATTTTGTTGGATGTTTGAAACTGTAGGGAGAGAGTCTGTGAGAGGAGAACCAGGGAAGAAAGGAATGCATAGGATTGTGAGGGCAGGGAAAGGAGAGTTCACCAATTTGAGGTGACTCGGAGGAGGCCCAGACTGCGGAAAGGATGATTAGGGGACACATGTGAGCTTAGCTGTCCCCAAATATTTAACAGGCTGCATTATCTTGTTTAGATCCAGGCAGCTGAAGTGGGCTCAACATAAGCTGTTTCCATTTACCTTTGTTTTTCTTTTTTTTTCTTTTCCCATCTTAATGTCACTTTCTACTTTAAATCACTCCCAGATTAAAGTTACAAAACTACAAAACCCTTTGTTTCCTGTATCATCTGAAACATAGCTGCTGACATGACAGATCCCATGACTGGACACTTGAATGTGTATTTCCCACAAATGAGGACAGTCTCCCCCCAAATGACAATACAATCCTGAACATCAGAACACTATCATCAACACGTTAATCCTGGTCGAATCCTCAGACTCCAGTGATTTCAGACTGGCCCCATTGTGTCATTTTTAGCACAGAGACTTGACTGAAAACCCTGTATTGCTGTTCTTTCTCCATGTGATTCTGGTATTTTGTGGAACACTGACAACTTCCTTTTGGGGACAGCTTGTTGGATTAAGGCCACAAGTTCGTTACTCAATATGTGATTCTGTATCCTGATTATGAAAAATTGTATGCATGGCAGAGCCGTCATTTGTGAAAGAGTGTGGTGTGTGTGTGTGTGTGTGCGCGTGCATGCACATGTGAGAAAGAGAGAGAGAGAGCCTGAGAGTATTCACACATGTGGTCAAATAGAAGAAGTCAAGATACAAAATACTGGATGTCTTCTCTAATCAAGGGGATCTCTGTGGTTTCTGTATTCTTAAAAAAAAATTTTCCCTTGCCTATACTTTCTGGGCTTCCCAGGTGGTGCTAGTGGTAAAGAACCAGCCTGCCAATACAGGAGATGCAAGAGACTGCAGTTTGATCCCTGGGTCAGGAAGATCGCCTGGAGGAGGAAATGGCAACTCACTCCAAAATTCTTCCTGGGAGAATCCCATGGACAGAAGAGCCTGATGGGCTACAGTCCATGGGGTCGCAATGAGTTGGACACATCTGAGCACATACTTTCTGGAATAAACATATTTTAAAAGGAAAGAATACAGGGGAAAAATAAAAACTTAAGGGAAAGTTACTTGCTAACACAAAAGGCCAAAGGACAAACATGAAAAGAATGAGAGTTTAGAGCTGGGAAGAAAGGTCCCAGTTCTGTTTCATTTTGCAGGTAGTGGTCAAGGAAATGTGGGGTGGATCCTAGAAGAGGTTAGAGTGTGGAAGCCACTCATGCCTGTGCCCGCTTTGTCCCCATAGGTCAAACCTGCTTCAGCCACAACTGTAAGGAAGGATGAAATTGACCAGCAGTCATCAGCCCCACTGGAAGGGAGCCTCCAACAGAAGTTGTGTCTACCAGGTAGATTCTAAGCCTGGTCTCCAGCCCTTGTCTTCGTGTCTATGCGTTTGTTTTTGGCTGTGCTGAGGCTCTGTTGCTGCCTGGGCACTCTCTAGGTGTGGAGAGTGGGGCCTCTAGGTTAGAGTGTGGAAGCCACTCATGCCTGTGCCCGCTTTGTCCCCATAGGTCAAACCTGCTTCAGCCACAACTGTAAGGAAGGATGAAATTGACCAGCAGTCATCAGCCCCACTGGAAGGGAGCCTCCAACAGAAGTTGTGTCTACCAGGTAGATTCTAAGCCTGGTCTCCAGCCCTTGTCTTCGTGTCTATGCGTTTGTTTTTGGCTGTGCTGAGGCTCTGTTGCTGCCTGGGCACTCTCTAGGTGTGGAGAGTGGGGCCTCCTCTCCAGTTGCAGTGCTTGAGCTTCTCACTGGGGTGGCTGCTCTTGGTGCAGAGCACAGGCTCTCGGGTGCATGGGCTCCAGTAGTCACAGCAGGTGTGCTCAGTAGTTGTGGCTCCCGAGCTGCAGAGCACAGGCTCAGTGTTTGTGACACATGGGCTTAGCTGCTCCACAGCATGTGGGATCTTCCCAGACCAGGCATCGAACCCATGTATTCTGCATAGGCAGGCAGATTCTTTCCCTCTGAGCCACCAGGGAAGCCCCTGACCTTTCTTTATACTGTTTAATGTGCCAGCTATGAATGTGACTTGGATGTGTGGCTTGTAATATATTTCTGTTGGCAGTACCAGTCTAGGGTATGTCTAGGGTATGTGGTAGATGAAGAATCAAAAGATGAAAGCCCAGTTGAGGAGAGTTCCCCTTGTGGATTCCACAGATGGCCAAAAGAGGCCTTCCCAGCCACACTGCCAGCCTCAGGGAATCCTGTGGGGTTTACTCACCAGCTTTTCCCTTCCTTCCCAGGATTCTATGTGGAAGAAGCCAGTGGAGGTTGTGCCCCATGCACCAATGGGATAGACTACACCAATCATTCAAACACCCTCCCTTCTTGCTTACCTTGCACGACTTGCAAATCAAAACCTGTGGTCCCCTGTGCCTGCAGTTAGGGTGCTGGGTGATGAATGGGATTTAAATGGGATGAGGAGTCAGAAACTTGATTTCCAGCCCAGCGAGGTCTTCATCCTGTCTTGGTCAGTAAAATAAATGAAAACAGGTTATTTGCATAACGCATGCTAACTGGTAGGGAAATCTTTCAGAACATCAGCTGGAAAGAGGGGAATAACGTGTCCTTTGGTGGAGGGGGCTGGATGGTAACAGTGCAGAAGGCCTGGGGGAGTGGGGCCAGCCTGGGTTTGAGCTGTGTGACGTGTCTAATCCTGAGCCAGGCTCCTGTGGGCGCCATGCCCTCTGCTCTGGGGTCTCAGCCTCTCTCAGCCTTCATGACCTGAGGTCCCTCTGCCTCTCCAGCAGGGCATCCCCCGTTGGAACATCACCCAAGGGTTCCTCTCCGTCCACAGCGTCTCAGATTATACCTCACCCCACCCCACTTCTTGCTCCTCATTTGTGATCTAAAACATTTTCCTTCCCAACCCTGATGCAACCCGGAATGATGCACAGTCCCTTTTGTATGCCTCTGTTGGTGACACGTGAACAGTGGCTGTTCTATTGATGGTCTATGTGTGTTGCCACAGAAAATGACCCCAAAATTACTTAAAAAAAAGGTTAACTCATTTATTTTGGCTGTTCTGGGTCTTTGTTGCAGAACAAGGGCTTTCTCTAGTTGTGGTGAGGGGGGCTACTCCTTGCTGCTTCTCATCGTGGTGCACAGGCCCTAGAGCACAGGATCAGTAGCTGTGACACACAGGCTTAGCTGTCCCACAACATGTGGGATCTTCCCAGACCAGGGATGCAACCTGTGCCCCCTGCTTTGACAGGCGGATTCTTAACCACTGGACCAGCCAGGAAGCCCTCCGAATTACTTCTTGAACTGAGTGGATGGAGATCTGGGTGGTGAAGAAGGGGTGAGAGACATATGAGGGAAACACACCCTCAAAACCTTATCTTTGGTCTCTAGGAGAAGAAGAAAAATGTCACAGCACCCCCACCAAGGACACTGAGTGTCAGTGCAAACCTGGCACTTTCTGTGGAGAAGATGAACCTGAATTCTGTCAAAAATGCAGCACCTGGTGAGACACAGGAGCTTGGGGGGCTTCCAACCCACAGGAGACCCCAGTTTCCTGGGACCCATTTCTCTCTCCTGCTTCTGTGAAGCCCCTCCAACCTCTCAGAGCTCCCTTGTGCCTGTGGGGTCTCCTGAGCCTGCAGCAGCGCTCCCTACCACCACCGTTTGTCCTGCATGGCTTTCCCAGTGGCCCCTTCCCATGTCTCCTCGGGAGGGTCCTAGAAAGACGGAAGGGCTACAGCAGACAGAAGTCATGATGAGGCCACGTGTGTGCTCCTTCAAGGTTCCTATAAAACTGGAGCCAACTCGACAGGCCTCACACCCAGCCCCTTGTTCCCTAGTAGCACCTGAATTTTTCCTATTTGGGGACTCAGGGGCCAATAGTAATTCACTATCCTTTGATGCTCCAGTGTTGGCTGAGATTGGTAGGAAGAGTCAACAAGTCGATAAGAGGGCCTCGTATTCAAGTTTGACTGGAAGTGAAGTGAAGTCGCTCAGTCGTGCCCGACTCTTTGCAACCCCATGGACAGTAGCCTGCTCCAAGCTCCTCCATCCATGGGGTTTTCAAGGCAAAAGGACTGGAGTGGGTTGCCATTTCCTTCTCCAAGGCATCTTCCCAACCCAGGGATCGAACCCAGGTCTCTCACATTGTAGGCAGACGCTTTACCGTCTGAGCCATGACTGCAGGATGAGTCAAACTTGTGCCCACACCCTTCTGAACCTTGAACTGGATGAGGCCCCCACCTCACAGAGCTTCCCGTGCAGCCCAGGGAGGCCAGGCGGGCCTTGCAGAGGAAGCCGAGCTCCTGAAGGACAGCTCTGAACACTCTGTAGGAGCCTGGGGGCCGCAGTACACAATCCTGGGTCCTTCTCCTGCCCAGTGAGGGGGAGTGAGGGGGCCCTCCCCTGCAGACAACAAGAGCCTGTCTCCCCTCCACTGTCTTGTCAGGGGACCCAGGATGGAACGCTGCCCCCTCTTTCTCCTCATCCAGCCAGCTGTCCCTGATGGGTCCCCCTGGGTCTGTACCCAGGTGCCCTGATGGAAAGGTCATGGTCACGGACTGTACCCCCTAGAGCAACATCAAGTGTGTGGACCAAGAATCAGGTACCCTGGCCCATGGCAAGGCCCCAGTTCCTGGAGAGCTAGCAACCATGAGCCAGAGATTACCCATCACTCCCTGTCCCTCCTCAGGCACTTCAAGGCTGGTGATTGGAATTGTAACTGGACTTGGAATTGTCCTAATCGGATGTGTTGTATGGTGCTTCTTTAACGGTGAGGTTCTAGAAGGGAAGGAGGAGGTGCTGGCTCCCTCATCCATCTCCCCAATCCTCCTGTTCCTCCTGGCTTGTCTCTGATCTTGTTCCCCAGGAAACTCCTCCCACCTCACCTGGTCCTACAAAACCGTGATCACATTGGGCCCCCAACTCAGCTGATGGTCCCCTCTTCCCCCTGGCCGAGTCTGGTGGGAGGGGGCAGAAGAGGGTGGTTCAGTAGCACGGCACAGAGATTTTACATGGGTTTCATTTTACTTCATTTTCTCCCTTCTTTTCTCCTCCCTGAGGGCTCTCCAGATTCAGAATGTCCTGCTTGCAGTCACAGGCCCGGGGCTCTTTGTTCAGTGTCTGAGCCCCCAGCCTGCATCCTGTCCCTAGGAAGGGAGGTGTGGCAAGAGGGCCCTCCCCACCACTCAGTGGTTGTCTCTTCTCTTCTAGGTCTCTTTGCGGAGTGCTGGCACAAGGTGATTGGTTTCTCTAGCATCTGGCAGCATCAGACCCTCAGTAACTGCTTCTGCCCCACAGCAAAGCCCAGGGTGGACATGGTCCCTGGTTTGTCCTATGCTGTTGTCTCTGACTCTCTCAACTGGCCTGGAGGCTCTAGGCTGAATGTAGGAGGGAGACTGGCCTGCTGAGAGCTGGCTTAAGGCTGATTGGCAGTGCTGGCCCTGTCCTTACTGTTTGAGACACCCTCACTCTGCAGCCCTGGGGCGTGGGAGGTGTCAGGCAGGGGTGCTCAGTTCCCCTTATTATCACACCAGAGTCTGGGTGCCATCAGCAGAGCCCAGATATGCTGAGTCTGTGCCCACCTGGGGGGCACAGCAAAGGAGTCGGTGGGAAGGCAGAACCCACTGTGTCCCCCCCCCCAGAAGCTGTAGGGGTTTGTGGGTTTGTGACTCCTGGGTCAGTGCCTTGCTTTCTTGAGGCCCTTTTCTGGTGCTTATGTTCCCCAAGAGGGTCTGGGGCTCTGAACCATGTACATAACAACAGGCTGACCAATGGAGATTCACTTTCCATTCTGGTCCTTGGCAGGAAGAGAAGCTGACAGGATAACGCCCAGTCCTGAGATGCAGCAAGCAGGCTGTCTGTTGGTAAGCGTGGGGCTCTGGCTCTTCTGCTTGCTTGGGACTGTGGTAGAGACAGGGCGCGGCAATGGGTCAGGTCTCCTCTCCTCTGGGGAGGTGGTGATGGAGGGAGACCAGGGCATGGAGGGGAAGGGAGCCCCACCCCCTGTTCTGGTCCACTGGCAGCTCTGATGCTGTTTATCATCTGTTGCCACCACATCCCTCGTCTAGAACAGGGCAACCAAAGGGTGATCACTCCTCCCATGACTGACCCAGTGATGGAGTCAGAGCTACATAATATTTTTCTGTGTGACTGTTACATACTTTTAAGCCATTCCTCATCATAGTAGGAATTTCATTTATTTCAAAAGTATTATTAATTTGAATCTACTTGAAGTAAACTTTTTGTTAACATATAGAAGTATTTTCACTGTGTGTGTGTGTGTGTGTGTGTGTGTGTGTATTAGGAGGGCATGGCAACTCACTCCAGTATTCTGGCCTGGAGAATCCCCATGGACAGAGGAGCCCAGCAGGCTACAGTCCAGGGGGTCGCAAAGAGTCAGACATGACTGAGTGACTAAACATATATATATTATATATGTATACATACACACACACATACAGAGATGTTACAGTTTGAGATCATATCATTTCAGTAGTTTTGAGGTTTTTGAGTATTACCTTAATTTATAAATTAATCTAGTAGGAACTGAGACCTTTAGTTAGTCTGTTTTTCTTATGAAAAAAGTTAACATTTTAAGTTAAGAGTTTTATAATACCTCAACTCCATGTGTGTTTTTCTTTGGTAAATTGCTCATTTCTTGTTGAGGCTGCATCTTTGTATTACAGTGTAATATAACCTTATGAGTTTATCCAACTCATAATTCATGATAGAACTTATTGTCATCATTTTTAACATTCATCCTTCCACACATTCACATTTAAGTATCGTTGAACCATTAGAGTTTTATAAGAATACAATCATATATAAAATAATGACTCTTTTGTCCGCTCCCTTCAAAGATCCTGCTTGGGTTTTATTTTCCTTATGGCTGCATCTGCCAGAATTTCAGAACGATGTTTACTAGGCTCGGTTCTGTAAACTAGGACCCCCGGTTAAGACCAAGGCTGCTCTCCATTGTGTTTTACAGGAACCAGCAACACCTGAAGAACCTCAGAGGAGAAGATGGCTGCTGGTTCCAACAGACGCCACTCCAGGTGAGTGATTTTTTTCCTGGGCAGTAGATCAGGAGTGGAGGGAGGAGGCACAGTGTCCTAGTTTCTGTCTCCATAGCTGTTAGGGCAACTCAGAGAGGGGATGGCTTGTCCCTGAACCATCAGGGCTCTAATTCCCTCCCTGCCCCCTCCTCTTTTTCCCACCCTGCACCCCTCTGTCCTCTAACAGTGGCCCCCAACACCTCCCTGTCCTTCCCTCCTCCACCATCCTCTCTCCTGCCTGGCTGCTCAGGGCCAGGTTGACCCACTCTGAGACATCCGAGGGGTTGTGCTGTCCAGCAGGGCACCCACTGGCCCAGGGAGGCTGTGGAGCCCCTGTCTGTGCATTCTAAGTCTCTTAAATCATGTCCGACTCTTTGCAGCCCCATGGACTCTAGCCTGCCAGGCTCCTTAGTCCATGGGATTCTCCAGGCAAAATACTGGAGTGGGTTACCATGCCCTCCTCCAGGGATCATTCCAACCCAGGGATCGAACCCATGTCTTACATCTCCTGCATTAGCAAGCAGGTTCTTTACCCCTGGCGCCACCTGGGAAGCCCCGTGGAGCACCTGAACTGTGGCTAAATCTGATGAGCTGTAGTATATAGCTCGATACTGTAGTTCAAGGAGTTGGTAGAAAAAAGGACTGTAATTTGTCTCGTTAACAGGTTTTTTTTTGTATATTGATTACATGTTGAGGGGCTTCCCTGGTGGCTCAGATGGTAAAGAATTTGCCTGTAATGCAAGAGAACAGGGTTCAGTCCCTGGGTCAGGAAGATCCCCTGGAGAAGGGAATGGCAACCTACTCCAGTATTCTTGCCGGAGAATCTCATGGACAGAGGAGCCTGACGGGCTACAGTCCATGAAGCCACAAGAGCCAGACACACAACTGAGCAACTAACACTACATATTGCAGTGAAAAAAAATTTTAACTTCCTTTTAACTGGAGGATAGTTGCTTCACAATGTTGTGCTTGTTTCTGCTGCACAGCAACATGAACCAGCCACAGGTACACATATATCCCCTCCCTCTTGAGCCTCCTTCCAGCGCCCCGATCCCACCTCCCTTAGGTTATCACAGAGCACCGGATTGAGCTCTCTGTGTTATAAAGCAACTTCCCATTAGCTAGCTGTATTAGATATTGAAGTGAAATTGTTTAGAATACTTTGAGTTAGTACCATATTTTATGAAACTAGCATTGTGAGTTCTCATGTTTTCAGTGTAACTGTTAGAGAATATAAACTTGTGTTGGGTGCCCTCCTTATGTCCTGTGGATGGTGGTGTCCACAGCATTTCACACACACAGCACTGAATCCTCAGCACAGTCCACGAGGCAGGTGGTGTTTGCTCCATTTCATGATTAAATTCTTGCTCAGAGTCTGTCCCTATCCAGCTCTACCACAGGGTCGGGCTGTGAGGCCGGAGACCTTCCTCCCTCCAGGCCTGTGCTTTGTCCCCAGTGCAGGGTGGCAGCCAGGGGGCCTCACCCTCCTGAGAAAGGCAGGCGCCCTCCTCTGAGGCCTGTTGCCCCTCGCTGTCCCGCCACCTGTCTCACGTCACAGACGCCTTCTCCCTGTGTGACAGCAGTCTCCTCTTCCAGGTGGGCCCTCACCCCCTGCTTAGGGCAGGGCTTTCTGCTGACCTGGACGGCCCCCAGCTGCTCCGGGTGCTGGCGAAGTCCAATGCCCAGTGCCGGTGTGGCTTGTTTCTCTGCTGCTGGTAATTTTGTGCAATTTTATGTAAACATGCAATTTCATGACTTTGTGACCAAATTAAACATGCGATGTTATATACAAATATTATAATTTTATATATAGTTTGGGCTGTGAGGCCTGAGACCTTCCTCCCTCCAGGCCTTTGCTTTGTCCCCAGTGCAGAGTGGCAGCCAGGGGGCTTCACCCTCCTGAGAAAGGCAGGCGCCCTCCTCTGAGGCCTGTTGCCCCTTGCTGTCTCGCCATCTGTCTCACATCACAGACGCCTTCTCCCTGTGTGACAGCAGTCTCCTCTTCCAGATGGGCCCTCACCCCCTGCTTAGGGCAGGGCTCTCTGCTGACCTGGACAGCCCCCAACTGCTCCGGGTGCTGGCGAAGTCCAATGCCCAGTGCCGGTGTGGCTTGTTTCTCTGCTGCTGGTAATTTTGTGCAATTTTATGTAAACATGCAATTTTGTGACTTTGTGACCAAATTAAACATGCGATGTTATATACAAATATTATAATTTTATATATAGTTTATACATTTTGGCAAATATGGAATATTATAAGAAGTATAAAAACTATCAAAATGTTATGAAATTATATACTTTTCTATAAATATACAATTTTATGAATTTGTGACCAAATTAAATATGTAATTTTATATGAAAAGAGGCATGTGTGTGTGTTTTTTCCCCATCCTCTGGTTCTCTGAAGGGTACAGGGGTGTGTTCTGTGAAGGGTACAGGGGTGTGTTCTTGGTGTGTGACCCATTCCTTCCTTCTCCCCTTTATGCCTCAGGCTCATCCTGCATGGGTGTGTCTCCTGTTCTGACTCAAGAGTTTCAGATGCCAGATTCCTAGGGGACTGGAATTCAGCCCCTTCTCCATCCACCTCCTCCCTGCTCTGCCCCTGGGAGAGAGGGCCCAGCCTGGCCGGGCTCCTGCACAGCCTCCTCCCTGTGGTGTCTCTGAGTCCTATCTGGGCCTGCTGGGCTCCCTGGAGGTACAGACTGGCTCTGACAGAGCTGTTGGGAAGGGCTGGTGGGGCCCTGCTTGCTGGGGTTCTTTGTGGCCCCTCACTTGTGAGCCTCCTGCCACTCAGGGGCCACCTTCCCCTTCTGTCCCTGCTGTCCTTCCTGCATCCTCATCACAGCGGGTCTGGTGGCTCAGCCTTGCAACCTCATGGGAGACCCAACTCCCTTGCCCTGGACCTTAGGGCCTTAGGGTAGGATCCCGCACCCACCTAGATTTCCTGGGGGAGCCCCGTGGTCCCAGCCCGTCCCCTTCCCCAGCAAAGGTGCTGGTGCAGAGCTGCACACCCCCTTGACTGCCCCCACTCCTGCCTGTAAACAATTACATATTACATCAGGAGTGGGAAGAAAAATATTTTAGATCACAAATCAGAAGGAAGAGGTGAATTTATGATTACTTTAAAATAAATTCTTGAAAAGCAGTGTTGCCTGTGTGAGACCCCTATATCAAATCATCTAAGCTGTCCTTGAATGAAGAAGACGGACTGGGCCTCCCATTTGTTTTTGTGTCTGTTAACATTTCATGAGAAGCTGAGGGGTGGGGGAGGTGAGGGTGTTAAGGGCAATATTATATAATCAATAGGCTAGAACTTCCCTGGTAGCTTACATGATAAAGAGACTGCCTGCAAGGCAGGAACCACGGGTTCAATCCCAGGGTCTGGAAGATCTGGAGAAGGAAATGGCAACCTACTCCAGTATTTTTGCCTGGAGAATCCCGTGGGCAGAAGAGCCTGGCACGTCCCCGTCCATGGGGTCACAAGGAGTCAGACAGGACTGAGCGAATAATATTTCACATATGGGATGCATCTGAGCAGTTTTACAGGATAGGGAAGAACACGTGTTAGTGGAAATTACCCTAAAACTTAGTGTTTTAAAACTGCAGCCTTATTCTTGTTGTTCAGTCACTCAGTCATGTCTGACTCTTTGTAACCCCATGGACTGCAGCATGCCAGACTTCCCTGTCCTTCACCAGCTCTCAGAGTTTGCTCTAACTCATATTCACTGAGTCAGTGATGCCATCCAACCCTCTCATCCTGTCAACCACTTCTTTTCATGCCTCCATCCTTCCCAGCATCAGAGTCTTGAAAAGTGAGTCGGCTATTCCCATCAGGTGGCCGAAGTACTGGAGCTTCAGCTTTAGCATCAGTCCTTCCAATGAATATTCAGGGTTGGTTTCCTTCAAGATTGACTGGTTTGATCTCCTTGCTATCCAAAGGACTCTCATGAGTCTTCTCCAGCACCACGGTTAAACAAAGCATCAGTTCTTTGGTGCTCAGCCTTCTTTATGGTCCTACTCTCACATCTGTACGTGACGACTGGAAATACTATAGCGTTGACCAGACAGATCTTTGTCAGCAAAGTGATGTCTCTGTTTTCTAACACAGCATCTAGGTTTGTCACAGCCTTTATGTCATCACCGTTTCTAATGGTTCAGTGTAGTTTGGTTCTCTGATACTGAGTCTCCCCAGATTGGGGCTGTGGTCCCTTCAAGGCCTGAATGGAAAAGGACATGCTTCCAAGCATACACATGAGGTGGGGGCTGGATTCAGTTCTCGGGGGTAGTTGGCAGGAGGCTGTCCTTTGTCCTTGTGATGTGGGCCTCTCCGTTTCCTGTTTATTGTGATGTGGGCCTCTCCACTGATTGTTTGTTAGTCACTCAGTCATGTCAGACTCTTTGTAACCCCATGGACTGTAGCCTTCCAGGCCCCTATATCCGTGGAGTTCTCCAGGCAATAATACTGGAGTGGGTTGCTATTTCCTTCTCCAGGAGATCTTCCCAACCCAGGGATCAAACCCAAGTCTCCTGCATTAGCAGGCGGATTCTTCACGGCTGAGCCATCAGGGAAGCCCAGTCCTCTCCATGTGTGTGTATGCACATGCTAAGTCGCTTCAGCATGTCCGACCCTTTGCGGCTGTATACCAGGCTCCCTCTGTCCATGGGATTCTCCAGGCAAGAATACTGGAGTGGACTGCCATGCCTTCCTCCAGGGGACCTTTCTGATTCAGGGACTGAACTGGCATCTCTTAGGTCTCTAGCAATGGCAAGCAGGTTCTTTATACCCAGTGCCACCAGGGAAGCTGGGCCTCTCCTTAGGGCTGCACAAAACATGGCAGCTTGTTTCATCAGAACAAGTGAGTGACTGGAGGTGGGGGAAGTCACCATCTCTTTCACCCTGATCTTGAGACATCCCACTGCTTCTGTTGATCCATTTCTCGGTATTTTGTCTGAAATTCTGACAGGTCTGAGATCCTACTTGCGAGTTAAAGAGTTACCTTCCCACAGTTATTTCTGTGAGTCTTTATGAGTGTGCACGTATACCTGGGTAGCGTGTGTTTATGCCAGTATACAAGTGTATATGTATGCATACAAACATAGATGCTGGCCAACTGTACACACCCCATCCCGTCGTGAGGTCTCTGGATCAAGGATCAGACTGTTTCATTGCTGAGTAAACTTAGCCCTGGTTCCCCATAGGGGGAGAGGGGAGAGGCATGTGTACCTGTGTGTACAGTGGGGTTTATGCATAAATTCCAGGTTATCAAACTCAGAGCTTAAATAGATGGCTGACACATCTACTCCTGCTCTCCTCCTCAGTAAGAAAGATCCTGTATTTTCTTCTGGAATAGAAACAAAGTCTCTTTCGGAGGAAAGAAGCCTAGAATGTGAACACATGGCCCTGGTTGGCAGGGGACAACCTCTAGTCCCTACAGGGCGGTAGCCAGCCTCTCCCTTCTAAGGTGTCAACCATTTGTGCTTGTTGCATGCTAAGTCGCTTCAGTCATGTCTAACTCTTTGCAACCTATGGATCTTAGCTCACCAGGCTTCTTTGTTCATGGGATTCACCAGGCAAGAATACTGGAGTGGGTTGCCATGCTCTCTTCCAGAGGCTCTCCTTGGCCCAAAGATGGAACCAGCATCTCTTAGATCTCCTGCATTGACAGGGAGAGTTCTTTACCACTAGCACCACCTGAAAAGTCCTGTTAACCCTTCAAACAGCCTTTAAGCAAAGTTGCCCACAATCTTTGCTCAAAAAACTTAAACTTTAAGTAAATCTGGAAAATGTCATGTCCATTTTATAAATTGAAAATAATAGGATCAGAGCCAGAAATGTGTCCCCAGTAGTAAAGATAAGCAGGGTGCACACAGTCTCTCTGCCTGGATGTTAAGCATTCACTCTATAGAATTTCATTAAATACATATAAACTTTTAAAGATTTGTTGACATCCCCCAATAGTTTGAGTTGGACAAATAGAAAATACAAAACTCAGTTTTTGGAATAGATTTCCACAAAAATGTGAAGTGACTTTTCACCCATCCCTTTCCTGGGTCCTAAGTCATCTTTGCCTGTTTTTTCTTGACTCCTCAGACTCGGGTTTTACCATGTCTCAGCACTCGACTGCTCTTCCTCTGGTTTCTTTTGTCTTTCTTCCTCTTGGGCACACCTCATGCTCTCCCTGCTGAATCACAGCAAAAGGTCTCTGGCTTTGACAGCTGTCTCTGTCCTCCATTATGCTACAATCCCACAGGAGTCTGGAATCTTCCTGGTGCAAACCACTTCCCAGGATTTCCACCCCTCCCTCCCTGGAGAGTGTCCAGACAATGTCTTATTAAGCATTTGGCTTTTGCTGCATTCTCTGAGTTGCCGAAACCATTTCCACACTAATGGCCATTTTAGTCTACCTATTAGCCTTGTTAAATAATCATGGATTTTAGAGATGTTTGGGCTTCCCCGGTGGCTCAGATGGTGAGGAATCTGCCTGCAATGCAGGAGACCTGGGTTCAATCCCTGGGTTGGGAAGATCCCCTGGAGAAGGGAATGACAACCCATTCCAATGTTCTTGACTGGAGAATCCCCTGGACAGAGGAGCCTGGCAAGCTACAGTTCATGGGTTGCAAAGAGTTGGACATAAATGAGTAACTAACACACATATAGACATATGTGACAAAATGTTTTTGTAGTATTATTCAAATGTCAAAAACTTCAAAATAGTTAAAATGTTCCCAATGGGATTCTGGTTCAGTTACTGGTGTTAGACCCATACAGTATGTTAGGGAGTTATCAAAAGTAACATTGTAGCAAAATAGTAAGTGAAATGAAAAAATTAAAAAAAAAAAAAACGGTTTTAAAAATGTTAAGAGGAAAAAACAAGATTATTAATAGTATTTACCTGTGGTGGTTTTAAGGCAGGTGCACAAATTCTTTGATCTTTTTCTTTCAAGATACATAGCTGAACATGGGGTGCAATTAGTGACTCATCTGTAATCATTAGGACATGGCAGAGGTGGCTATACATGACCAGCTGCTAAAACTGGGATCTCTCTTCCAGATCGAAGGGCCAGCAACAAGCCATCACAGCAAACAGTTCCTCAGGACAGTGCCGTAACTGTCTTTTAGGGCATGCAGCCGTGTCAAAGGGGTCCATGTCCACGTAGGGCATCTGGCCCAGAGTCAAAAGCTAGCTCCCACCGCAGCCCTCTGAAGGCCCACAGGTTGCTGGCACTGCAGAACTTATTATTAACCAGACTTTCAAGGGCCATCCACCAAACCTGCCTGTTTTCATTGTCCCCCAGGCAATGACATAGTCCACGGGTGTTGGGGGCCAGCGTGAGGAATCTCACCCGTGACAGGGTCATGTGGCAAACTCAGATGGCAGGGTAATCTGAGTCATCGGATTTCTCCCTGGTTTTTCCTGAACATGTGCCTCCAAAAATAAGAAGAATTTGTCTGTTTTCCCATGTCAGCCCAACCCCCCTTTGATAATGCTCTATCCTGCCTAACAAGTTCCCCTGACCTTCTATAAGCTTGTAAATTACTCACAACCTCCCAACTGTGAGGGGCACAAAAGCCTAAAGTTTCAGAGCCTTTTCAAATTCATATTGGTGACAAGATTGCATGGTTGACTCAATGATTGCTGCCAGACTTCCTTATTTTTTTATCTATCAGGCACCCAGGAAGATGTAATCAATGCAAATGGGATATGGAAAGGGATATGTAGTAGTTCTGATATTAGCAATACCGAACTTTTGAGTAAATTACTTTTCTTTTGCTATAAACTACTGTACTTCCTTATATTACAAGTTGTATTTTTTAGTGTTTTTTTGAGAGTGGCTTTCAGACTTTGGAAAGGTTAACACAAATGAGTTTCTAGTTAACAAAACCTCATCAGAAGAGAGCCATAGAAATGTTAATGGACCTCTTGGCCAGAAGATGATGTAAACCACCTGAGACCTTTTGTAAACGGGAGGGTATGCAAAAAAGAAAGCCTTGTCTCAATGAGGGTCAGGACTGCTGCTCCTGCATAACTCTGCATATTCCATTATGTATAATTTGGGGTATATAAGCTGATTATGAACAATAAATGCTCTCTTGGAGCCCTACACCAACGCTGGGTTTCCCCATGTCGTTCTTTTCTCCTTCTTTCCCCCCTTTTTCGGCTGAATTCCCATCTGGGACGGGAAGGCTCACCTTGTCTATTTACCTGCCCCGGCTGCTAAGATCTGTAAGAGAGAGAGCCCAGGGCGGGGCACTCTCTGATATTCAAACGGACGCCGGTGGCCTAACGTAGATGGCGCAAACCTCTTGTCTTGAGTTTTTATTGGCTTTCCATGTAAACCAAGTTATTCAGCCTTCTTTTTTCCATCTTAATTTTCCTACTATACTATTTCTTCTTAATCTATTCTCATATTTCTAGATAAATAAGTTTTTCCTCGCCGATGCTGTCCCCCCTTCAAATTCCCTGGACCTACCGGGGCTGGACCCCGGTACATGGGGAACAAGTCTCTGCAGACAGCATTGTCTGCCATCTTAACTTGAAGTGTGTCCTCAGCGATATGGTTCCTAACAGGCCCATCTTGGTGCATGCTTCCCTGCTGGACAGATAGCTCATTCCTCAGGCAATCTGAACAGTCATGTGAACCAAGTCTTGTTGAGAAACCACCTGTGGATTATGGGCCTCTAATTGGCATTGCCGTAAAAACAATCTCAGATTCCCCCAGTTCATGTAAGCCAATATCCCCAAGGGCTTTTCTCCTTCTACACACACCCTGGTGATAGGAAGAAGATTTCTGTGATGAAGACCTCATAGCTTACAACTCTCAGTGAGCGTCATTGTCACCTGAATTTCAGAAGCTTGATCTTTATCTGTTTTTACAAATACTTGCCTTTTTTATTTAGATCTTTTTCTTTTTTTCCTTTAGCCACAGACTTTATTGTTTGAATATTTCCAACTCTTATTCTATACACTTTTATAATTTCTTTCTAAACTCTGTGCTCCATATTGCTAGGTCACTTCACTCTCCATTTTATTCTACGTTTCCATCAAGCAGTGTTTCCCCAGATCACAATCTGCCTAATTGTCTATTGTTGTTGTTCAGTTGCTAAGTTGTTTCTCTTTGTGATGCCATGGACCGCGTAGGCCACCAGGCCCCTCTGTCCATGAGGTTTCCCAGGCAAGAATCCTGGAGTGGGTTGCCATTCCTTCTCCATATTTGGATCTTTTTCATCTACTAAAATCCCATGGAAAATATGCTCAAAAGTACCTTATTGAAGTTCGTCTTTTGGAATGATCCTCTCCCTGGATATTGCAGTATCCTGCACCTTAGCGCTAGCTTCCGCAAGAGTGACCCTTCTCAGGTCATTCTGTTTGAAGACAGAACCCTGCTTGAGTGAAAATAAAAGAAAAAACCAAACTCTGTCGCTGTGTCAGGTACGATATCATCAACATAGCTCAGAAGTGACAATGCAAAACAATGTTTTAAACAAAAGCATGTTTATTATGCAATCTGAGACAAAGTGCAATCAGGAGGGAGCCTGATTATCCTTTAAAAGAAAATGCACTCAGGAGTGAGTCTGGAATCAGAAGCAGCTTTGGTATCTGTTGGACTGTGATCCTCAGCCACTTTTGCCTAAATGCACAGAATGGATGGGTCTGGTGCCCTGTGTGCTGGGCTGCAGGCCCAATTTCTTAACACAGGGCAGATTAACTGGGCCAACCACCCCTGTGCTCAGTGGGCAAAGTTGAGTCACTCTCCTGTCCTCATGGGGCTAGCAGGAGGGACTGACTGAAGACAAAGTGCCATGGGTTACACTTCAGAGGGGTGTGATGCAGGAGAAGGGTGCCAATTTTATTGATTGCAGCCCCATCCACTTCTTCCATCTTCCTGGCTTCCTCCAATTCTCCTGGATTTACACCAATTAACCTCAATTTCGGCCCCTTACCTAGATTTCTCAAGAATTTCATCTGGCTATAAATAGGAGGAGGAAAATAAATAAATAACCCGTTTTGCTGCGCTCAAAGACTCTGCATAACCATCCTGCTTTTAAACAGAGTATAGCTCCAGAACACTACATCTTATTCCCTTTCATTTCCTTTTATAATAGTTGAAAATAACATGAAGTGCTTTGGCCGAAAGTCAAGCTTGTTCTAGACCCATGACTACCCTATAAAGACACACAATTACACAAAGGCTCTGCAGAGCTCCACCTTCTCACCCCATGGCACAAACCCCAGTTCCTAGCTAGAGACCTAGGCCAGGATGCATTTCTTGGTCAGCCTGCTCAAGGTGGATGGTTATTATAGCTCCAGAACACTGCATCTTATTCCCTTTCATTTCCTTTTATAATAGTTGAAAATAACATGAGGTGCTTTGGCCAAAAGTCAAGCTTGTTCTAGACCCATGATGACCCTATAAAGACACACAATTACACAAAGGCTCTGCAGAGCTCCACCTTCTCACCCCATGGCACAAACCCCAGTTCCTAGCTAGAGACCTAGGCCAGGATGCATTTCTTGGTCAGCCTGCTCAAGGTGGATGGTTATGTAACTCTTACCTTCTTCCAAGCAAAAGCAGAAAATCTGAAAATGAGTTTTCTAAAATAAAGAAAGGCACATTCAGGAGATGGTTAAAATGGCAATAATTTCATACTAATTATTTTTCTAGATCATTTGAGGTGCTGGAGAAGACTCATGAGACTCCTTTGGAGAACAAGGATTTTGGCCAACTGATGGGAAGAACGGACTCATTGGAAAAGCCCCTGATGCTGGGAAAGATTGAGGGCAGGAGGAGAAGGTAGTGACAGAGGATGAGATGCTTGGATGGCATCACCGACTCAGTGGACATGAGTTAGAGCAGACTCTGGGAGACAGTGATATTTCATACTCATTATTTTTCTAGATCATTTGAGGTGCTGGAGAAGACTCATGAGACTCCTTTGGAGAGCAAGGATTTTGGCCAACTGATGGGAAGAACTGACTCATTGGAAAAGCCCCTGATGCTGGGAAAGATTGAGGGCAGGAGGAGAAGGTAGTGACAGAGGATGAGATGCTTGGATGGCATCACCGACTCAGTGGACATGAGTTAGAGCAGACTCTGGGAGACAGTGAAGGACAGGGAAGCCTGGCAAGCTACTGTGCATGGAGTAACAGAGTCGGACACAACTGAGTGATGGAACAGCAGCAACAAGTGAGGATTAAAGCCATGCACACTGGATGCGCAGTGTATGGGGCCGCTGAATAGATTCACTGTGACTGTTGAACCACTGTGATTACTGCAAATGTAGAAACTGGCTGGAATTCCCCTTTCAAAAAAAAATTTTTTTTTAGGACTTTTTTGTGGTACAACTGAGTGATGGAACAGCAGCAACAAACGAGGATTAAAGCCATGCACACTGGATGCGCAGTGTATGGGGCCGCTGAATAGATTCACTGTGACTGTTGAATCACTGCGATTACTGCAAATGTAGAAACTGGCTGGAATTCCCCTTTCAAAAAAAAATTTTTTTTAGGACTTTTTTGTGGAGCCTGTGGTTAAGCATCCACCTGCCAGTGCAGGGGAGACAGGTTCCATCCCACAGGCCATGGGGCAACTAAGCCACTGTGCCATAACTACAGAAGCCCACATGCTCTGCAGCCCATGTTCCAAAAGAAGAGAATCCACATCAAGGAGAAGCCTGTGCATTATATCTAGAGAAAGCCTGAGCATAGCAATAAGATCCAGTGCAGCCAAAAATAAATAAGTGGAAAAAAAAAAAAAATACTTTACACCAAAAGCTTTTCCTTCCTGGTTGGACTTAGTCTGTCCCTTACCGATGCAGGCGCTGTCTCGACCCGCCCAGTTCTACCACCGAGATGGGGTGGGGATGTATCAGGGGTAGACCTGATAGCATCTCTACCTGATGTCCAGCTCTTCACCTTTAACCTTGCTTGCCTCTGATGCCCCACGGGGTGCAATCAGAGTAATCTTCAGGAATGCCTCCCAAGCTAAGACTGCTGGGGGAAACATTCATTACCTGAGTGCCTTTGAACGACCCTGAGTATATTCCTGACCACAATAAGACCAATACGAACATAAAGCTGAGATGTTCTTTTCAAACATCACCACACCAGTATGAGAGCCTCCTCTGGTCCACTAAGAGCCAGCATTACCAAAGGAGAAAACCCATTGCAGTCCTGACCTGAGTAACCTTTAACCTCAGAGATAGTCTTGGGGCTAGAGCTCCATCTAGTTTCTGAACTTTTGATTCCTAGCGAGGCTAGGCGCTTTCTAGACTACCAATCCAAGTTTGGGGCCTAAGCCACAGTACACAGTAACAGTATAGATCACAAGTCCCTTGAAAGTCTATGATCCGATAGATTAGGTTAGTACTTCTAATTCCCAAGGAGTTATGAAATGTCAAAGAGACTGAAAAGTTTGACTGAGAAAGGAGAGTTCGGTCCACACGCTTTGCCCATTTCTGGTTGGTTCCCAAAGGAGACATTGGGTGCCTCTTGGCCTTGGCACGTCAGTAGAAACCCCTGACAGGTTTCTTCCATAAGCCGTAGGAGATCATCGTGGAACCGCAGAGCAGGGCTCCTCACTTGCTTCGCGCAGGGCATGTCATTCATTCACACGAGCACACCATAGAGTTAGTAAGCACAGCAGAAAACGTGTTTGCTAAGAGAACAAAGAATTAGAGCTCCAAGCATCCTTACCTTGTCCTGAAGGATCCCGGACAAGCCCCCAAGATGAAAGGTTGTTGTTGAATTACGATGCCGGGATTCTTGGCCTCTGGAGGAGAAGAATTCAATCCAGGGCCAGAGATGAGGCTTGATCGCTCAGAGCTTTTGTGTAGCAAAGTTTTATTAAAGTATAAAGGAGATAGAGAAAGCTTCTGACATAGGCATTAGAAGGGGGCAGAAAGAGTACCCGCCTGAAAGAGAAACTCCCCAGGTTGGTAGGTACCCAATATGCTACTGGAGATCAGTGGAGAAATAACTCCAGACAGAATGAAGGGATAGAGCCAAAGCAAAAACAATACCCAGTTATAGATGTGACTGGTGATAGAAGCAAGATCCAATGCTGTAAAGAGCAGTATTGCATAGGAAGCTGGAATGTCAGGTCCATGAATCAAGGCAAATTGGAAGTGGTCAAACAAGAGATGGCAAGGGTGAATGTCAACATTCTAGGAATCAGTGAACTAAAATGGACTGGAATGGGTGAATTTAACTCAGATGACCATTATATCTACTACTGCGGGCAGGAATCCCTCAGAAGAAATGGAGTAGCCATCATGGTCAACAAAACAATCTGAAATGCAGTACCTGGATCACCGTACAAAAAGTTTCATTTACATAGATTAGAGAAACAATATCAGAGTATAACATACTGGTTTATCAAGTAGGTTCTGAGCCCAAAAGGTGGAACCAACCTGAAGCAGAGTTTGGGGTAAATGCATAGTACATTAGCATAGCTTAAGATAAACATTTCCATAAGAAAAAGGCATTGGTTAACCTCAGGTGAAATCAGATGTCATTATGGCAACACAGAATTTTAAGAGAAACCTTTTAAATTTGTATAGAGAAGGGAAAAATATCGCTAGTTTGTTTCCTCCTGCCGCTTAAGAGAGAGAAAAATGTCTTGACACTTGCAGGCTGTCTCCTCCATTTGGAGACCCCTGGCCTTCCTGCCTGTTACCCTCTCAGAAGCTACCCAAAAGTCCATCAATAGAGGATGGATAAAGAAGATGTGGTGTATATATATATACACACACATATATACAAACAGTGGAATATTAGCCATAAAAAAGAATGAAATAATGCCATTTGCAGCAACATGGATGGATCTGGAGACTGCCATACTGAAGGAAATAAGTCAGAGAAATATTGCATGATATTGCTTATATGCAGAACCTAAAAAAATGATATAATTGAACTTATTTACAAAAATGTTCACTTTTCTTATGTTCAGTCTGGAAGTCCTTCCAATGTCAGAACCAGCTCCTACAGTCTATGATTCCCCTATCAGTTCAGTTCAGTTGCTCAGTAGTGTCTGACTTTTTGCAACCCCATGGACTGCAGCACACTAGGCCTCCCTGTCCATCACCAACTCCCGGAGTTTACTCAAACATATGTCCATTCCATCAGTGATGCCATCCAACCGTCTCATCCTCTATCATCCCCTTCTCCTCCTGGCTTCAATCTTTTCCAGCATCAGGCTCTTTTCAAGTAAGTCAGCTCTTTGCATCAGGTGGCCAAAGTATTGGAGTTTCAGCTTCAACATCAGTGCTTCCAATGAACACCCAAGACTGATCTCCTTTAGGATGGACTGGTTGGATCTCCTTGCAGTCCAAGGGAATCCCAGGAGTCTTCTCCAACACCACAGTTCAAAAGCATCAGTTCTTAAGCACTCAGCTTTCTTTATAGTCCAACTGTCACATCCATACATGACTACTGGAAAACCATATTTGACTAAATGGACCTTTGTTGGCAAAGTAAAGTCTCTGCTTTTTAATATGCTATCTAGGTTGGTTATAACTTTTCTTCCAAGGAGTAAGCGTCTTTTTATTTCATGCGTGCAGTCACCATCTGCAGTGATTTTGGAGCCCCCCAAAATAAAGTCTAACACTGTTTCCACTGTTTCCCCATCTATTTGCTATGAAATGATGGGACTGGATATCATTATCTTTGTTTTCCGAATATTGAGCTTAAAGCCAATGTTTTCACTCTCCTCTTTGACTTTCATCAAGAGGCTCTTTAGACCTTTACTTTCTGCTATAAGGGTGGGGTCATCTGTATATCTAAGGTTATTGATATTTCTCCCAGCAGTCTTCATTCCAGCTTGTGCTTCTTCCAGTCTCTCATGATATACTCTGCAGATAAGTTAAATAAGCAGGGTGACAATATACAGCCTTGACATACTCCTTTTCCTATTTGGAACCACTCTGTTTTTCCATGTCCAGCTCTAACTGTTGCTTCCTGACCTGCATACAGGTTTCTCAAGAGGGAGGTCGGGTGGTCTGGTATTCCCATCTCTTTCAGAATTTTCCACAGTTTACTGTGATCCACACAGTCAAAGGCTTTGGTATAGTCAATAAAGCAGAAATAGATGTTTTTCTGGAACTCTCTTGCTTCTTCAATGATCCAGCAGATATTGGCAATTTGATCTCTGGTTCTTCTGCCTTTTCTAAAACCAGCTTGAACATCTGAAATTTCATGGTTCATGTATTGTGGAAGCCTGGCTTGGAGAATTTTGAGCATTACTTTACTAGCATGTGAGATGAGGGCAGTTGTGTGGTAGTTTGAGCATTCTTTGGCATTGTCTTTCTTAGGGATTGAAATAAAAACTGACCTTTTCCAGTCCTGTGATCACTGCTGAGTTTTCCAAATTTGCTGGCATATTGAATGCAGCACTTTCACAGTGTCATCTCTCAGGATTGAAATCGCTCAGCTGGAATTCCATCACGTCCACTAGCGTTGTTCTAGTGATGCTTTCTAAGGCCCACTTGACTTCACATTCCAGGATGTCTGGCTCTAGGTGAGTGATCACATGATTGTTATTACCCGGGTAACGAAGATCATTTTTGCATAGTTTTTCTGTTTATCCTGCCGCCTCTTCTTAATATCTTCTGCTTCTGTTAGGTCCATACCATTTCTGTCCTTTATTGAGCCCATCTTTGCATGAAATGTTCCCTTGCTATCTCTAATTTTCTTGAAGAGATCTCTAGTCTTTCTCACTCTATTGTTTTCCTCTATTTCTTTGCACTGATCACTGAGAGAGGCTTTCTTATCTCTCCTTGCTATTCTTTGGAACTCTGCATTCAGATACTTTTATCTTTCCCCTCTTTCCTTGCCTTTGGCTTCTCTCCTTTTCTCAGCTATTTGTAATGCCTCCTCAGACAGCCATTTTGCCTTTCTGTATTTCTTTTCTGGGGGGATGGTCTTGATCACTGCCTCCTGACAATGTCAAGAACCTCCATCTATGAGGTTCTTCAGGCACTCTGTCCATCAGATGCACTCCCTTGAATCTATTTCTCACTTTCACTGTATAATCATAAGGGAGTTGATTTAGGTCATACCTGAATGGTCTAGTGGTTTTCCCTACTTTCTTCAATTTAAGTCTGAATTTGACAATACGGGGTTCATGATCTGAGCCACAGTCAGCTCCCAGTCTTGTTTTTGCTGATTGTGTAGAGCTTCTCCATCTTTGGCTTTAAAGAATATAATCAATCAGGGTGTGTTCCAGTTCAATTCAATTCTTACTCTATATACATCAGATTCCACAGGTTGAGGGCTCAATCCCACAAGACTGCCCCATACCCCACTTCAAATGTCAATCTTGGTTCCAAGTTGTCACCAGCTATAAACCAGAGGTTTCTACAGCCCTCTCCTCAGGGTCAATAATTTGCTAGAATGACTTACAGCAGGGGTCCCCAATCTCTGGGATATAATGTCTCATGATTGGAAGTGGGGCTGATGTAAAAATAATAATAGAAATAAAGTGCTAATAAAAATAACACACTTGAATCATCCTGAAACCATCTCCCCACTCCCTGGTCAGTGAAAAAATTGTCTTCCATGAAACCATGCTAAAAAAGTTTGGAGACCACTGGCATACATGACTCAGGAAAACAATTTAGTTATGACATTTCTGGTTTATTATAAAAAGATACAACTCAGGAACTACCAGATGGAAGAGAAGAAGTGGGGAGAGGGGCAGAGTTTCCATGACTTTTTCAAATAAACCACCCTCCCAGCACCTCCTCATTCTCACTAACCTGGAGTGTCTCTGAACCTCCTGCTTCAGGCATTTTTCACAGAGGCTTCCTTACAGATGAATGATTAATTGAATCACTGGTGATGAAATTCAACATCTCCTGCCCCTTTCCACCCTCCAGAGCTGAAAGTGCCAATCCTCTAATCACATGTTCTGATGGATGGAAGTAAATTCCGATGCTGTAAAGAACAATATTGCCTAGGAACCTGGAATGTTAGGTCCATGAATCGAGGTAAATTGTAAATGGTCAAACAAGAGATGGCAAGAGTGAACATCAACATTTTAGGAATCAGTGAACAAAAATGGACCAGAATGAGTGAATTTAACTAAGATGACCATTATATCTACTACTGTGGGCAAAAATCCCTTAGAAAAAATGGAGTAACCCTCAAAATCAGCAAGAGAGTCTGAAATGCAGCACTTGGGTGCAGTTTTGCAAACTACAGAATGATCTCTGTTTGTTTCTAAGGCAAACCATTCAATAGCACAGTAATCCAAGTCTATGCCCCAACCAGTAATGCTGAAAAAGCGGAATGGTTCTATGAAGACTTACAAGATATTCTAGAACCAACACCCAAAAAAGATGTCTTTTTCATTATAGGGGACTGGAATGCAAAAGTAGGAAGTCAAGAGATACCTGGAGTAACAGGCAAGTTTGGCCTTGGAGTACAAAATGAAGCAGGGCAAAGGCTAACAGAGTTTTGCCAAGAGAATGCACTGGTCATAGCAAACACCCTCTTCCAATAGCACAAGAGAAGACTACACATGGACATCACCAGATGGTCAACACTGAAATCAGATTGATTATATTCTTTGCAGCCAAAGATGGAGAAACTCTATACAATCAGCAAAAACAAGACTGGGAGCTAACTGTGGCTCAGATCATGAACCCCGTATTGTCAAATTCAGACTTAAATTGAAGAAAATAGGGAAAACCACTAGACCATTCAGGTATGACCTAAATCAAATCCCTTATGACTATACAGTGAAAATGATACTGGTCATAGCAAACACCCTCTTCCAATAGCACAAGAGAAGACTACACATGGACATCACCAGATGGTCAACACTGAAATCAGATTGATTATATTCTTTGCAGCCAAAGATGGAGAAACTCTATACAATCAGCAAAAACAAGACTGGGAGCTAACTGTGGCTCAGATCATGAACCCCGTATTGTCAAATTCAGACTTAAATTGAAGAAAATAGGGAAAACCACTAGACCATTCAGGTATGACCTAAATCAAATCCCTTATGACTATACAGTGAAAATGAGAAATAGATTCAAGGGATTGTATCTGATGGACAGAGTGCCTGAAGAAGCACTAAGTCACTTCAGTCATATCTGACTCTGTGAGACCCTGTGGAATGTAGACCATCAGGCTCCTCCATCCATGGGGTTCTCCAAGAACATATATATTACAATATAAGATATAAATATATTATATGTAGTATAATAAAATATATATATATATATATATATATATATATATATTTCTTAATATTGTATAGTATCAAAGGCAGAAAGCCCAGTATGGTTAGTACATAGTAAGGAAGGATAATAGAAGAAAAAGTACAGGGGAGATTTAGCTATTATCATATTTGTAGAGATGGGAGAACTTAACCTTAGAACTTGCCTAAGATTACATGTTCAAGATTACATCTATAAGTGAAGAAAGCAAAATTCAGTTCTAGTGCTTAAATCCTTCATACAACTTTACCTCTGGTGGGTGGGATGATGTTGCATAATTATAAAACTAAAAATATAGATTGAGACCATATCTGAAGGACCTTGTGAAATGTGAAATAAAATGGAGTCACTTATGTCAAGTAGTTTTAAAATGGAGCCGGGAGGATATTAAAGAGTGGACCTAACATACGTCCTTTGAACTGGGCCAAACCACAAATATCCCAAGGGCTCTGCAAGAGCATCTGCAATTTGTCAAAGCAACAGACTTTTGTTTTTTTTTTTTACCTCTCCCTACTGATAGCTTCCACAATCAATCATAATTAGCCCAGACTAACTTCTGCCTCCAACTCCAATTAAAATTCTTTGTAACTTGAACCTCCCTATGTTTTTAAAAGTCCCTGACTTTTACTCCCTAGTAAGACATTGTTTGGGTTGCTACCCAAATCTATGTCCCCTTAATTGCAATTCTTTTATGCCAGATAAATGTTTTCTGCTTGACTATTGCCTGGTGGATTTATTCAGGTTGATAGCCTTGACTGTCATACTGAGGATCTGAGCTTTAATTCTCTGGTCTGGGGAATAAAGAACCATTAAAAATCTTTAAGGAAAGTAAAGATAAGTAAAGAAAGTAAAGATAAGACACCTGTGTTTTCAGCTGTTCTTAGATTTTAAAAATCAGCCTTCATGGCAAGGGTAGGATGATTTGAGAAAATAGCATTGAAACATGTATATTACTGTATGTGAAATAGATCACCAGTCCAAGTTTGATGCAAGAAACAGGGCAATCAAAGGTGGTGCACTGGGACAATGCTGAGGGATAGGATGAGGAGGGAGGTGGGAGGGAGGTTCAGGATGGGACACACATGTACACCCATGGCTGCTTAATGTCACTGTATGGCAAAAACCACTACAATACTGTAAAGAAACTGGTCTCCAATTAAAACAAATTAATTAATTTTTTAAATTGGCCTTCAATATTTTGTTAAGAAGATCTTGTTTTAAATTCTGTGACTTCTTAAAAAGAGAAGAGATGGTGTAGAAAGAGAAAATGAAATTCCTGAGAAGCAGGATTCCATTTCACAAATGACAGAAAGGGCCATTCCAGCATCTGGTCTCATCAAAATTCAGATTTCTTGATTAGCTTGTTGGAGATCTCAAGCCTACACTTGCCACATTGTGAGAAGTACAGTCAATCCCAATATTCAGAATGACTGAAGCAGCTTGGTGTATCAATTGGTCCTCAACTAATATTTGTTGTACTGAATGGAGAAACTGCCAGCTTCTCAGTGATCAAAGACTTGATTCAGTCTCAATCAATCATTGTGAGGTTTCAAGGAAAAGTTTTCTTTATAATCCTTAGTTAATTACAAAATTCAATTTGCCCTTTTTCCAAGTGCATTCACTAGGCAAGTAGGGCTTTATTATAGGAGGAGGAAAAAACTTTCCCAGATGACACAGTTAGCATTTAGAAGATTGCCTTTGTTGTTTAGTTGCTCAGTCATGTCCAACTCTTTGTGGCCCCCTGGACTGCAGCAAAACAGGCTCCCCATCCCTTACTATCTCCTGGAGTTTGTTCAAACTCATGTCCATTGAGTCAGTGATGCTATCTAACCATCTCATCCTCTGTCACCCTCTACTCCTCCTGCCTTCAATCTTTCCCAGGATCAGGGTCTTTTCAATAAGACAGCTCTTCACATCAAGTGGCCAAAGTATTGGAGCTTCAACTTCAGCATCAGTCCTTCCAATGAATATTCAGGGTTGATTTCCTTTAGGATTGACTAGTTTGATCTCCTCTCTCGCCAAGGGACTCTCAAGAGTCGTCTTCTCCAGCATCACAATTCTTATATATTAATATATGGCTGTCACTTTTTCAGCTTGATATTAACTAAATACCAGGAAAATATGTAGGTAGAGAAATGTGTATAAAAGTATTGATAAATGCTAGCTCTGGTTTTGCCACACAGTAATGGTATGACTTTTGCAACTATTCTTTTTTTACCATTAATTCATCTTGTGTGAAATCATGAAACTATTACTTCTTAGATTTTATGAGATTAATGATATGATCTGTGTAAAATTGTTAGTGTAATGCCTGCAAAATATTGGATTAATAAACATTAGTTTCTATTATTATCAACCATACTCTACCCAAGTTCACTGTGATTTTCACAGTGCTATCTTAGCAATTCTAATAAAATTAAATGTGACAGGCATTTCCAACAATAATAGAGTCTTAAAGCTTCTGAAATTGCTCTGTGGCTAAAAATAAAGCCTTGAGGATTCATTCTCTTTGAATGTACAATTAAATTGCACAATAGAGAAGATCTAGTGGACTTTATCCATTTAAGTGTAGTTGACTTACAATATGATGTTATTTCAGATGTACAATACAGTGATTTGATATTTTTATAGATTAGACCCTATATAAAGCTATTATAAAATATTGGCTATACTCCCTGTGCTGTATCTTGTATCATATCTTACAACCTAGTAGTTTGTACCTCTTAATCCCCTTCCCCACCTTGCCCCTTCCCCCTAACTCCTTTACCCACTGGTAACCACTAGTTCCTTCTCTGTATCTGCAAGTCTATTTCTGTCTTGTTAAATTTGTTTTATATTTTAGGTTCTACATATAAATACTTACATACAGTATTTTTCTGATTTATTTCACTAAGCATAATACCCTCCTAGTCCATCCATATTGCTGCAAATGTTAAATTTTCATTCCTTTTATGGCTAAGTAATATTCTACTGTGTGTATATATACATACATACCCACACATATGTGTACATACCACACCTTCTTTATCCATTCATCTGTTGACATTGCTCAAGTTACTTCCATATCATGACTATCATGAAGAGCGCTTCCATGAACACTGTGTATGTGTATGCTCAATTTTGTCCGACTCTTCATGACCCCATGCACTATAGCCTGCCAGGCTCCTCTGTCCATAGAATTTTCCAGGCAAGCATACTGGAGTGGGTTGCCATTTCCTTCTCCAGTCATCTTTCTGATCTTGGGATTGAACTCGTGACTCCTGCATTGGCAAGAGGATTCTTTACCACTCTGCCACCTGGCAAGCGTCTGTGAGCATTAGGGTGCGTATATCTTTTCAAATTATTGCTTTCATTTTCTTTGGATATATTTTCCAGGTAAGAGTACTGGAATGGGTTGCCATTTCCTTCCCCAGAGGATCTTCCTGACCCAGGGATCGAATCTGGGGCTCCCGCATTGTAGGCAGACACTTTACTGTCTGAGCCACCAGGGAAATCCTTTGGATATATACTCAGGAGCAGAATTATTCATGTAGTCCTTCTATCTTTAATTTTTTTTTTTTTTTGAGAAATCAGGATGAGATTTCAACAATGAAGATCAAGGTATTCAAGAAATTATCCCAACCAGGAAAAATAATTCTACAAAGGATATTTTGTCCTCTCTCTTGCTACTTCCTTTGCTAAAATGCTCTTAAACTTTTCTCCTCTAATCCCATCCTGTTTCCAGGCCCAGTTTAAACATCAGCCTTTAGTCTCCAAAATAACCCCATTGATATCAACTCTTCCTCTTCTAAATGTGACTGGCATTGAGCATCTATGTCAGAGGCTGAGCAGTGATTATCTCCAGTAGAAAACATTATGATCCAATATTGTTGTATTTACAGTCACTTCATGACTGTTAGTTTTGTATGTGTATAACTTCTCCATTTCACTGGAAGCTTCTTAAGGGCCATAAAGAAACAACAGATAAGTTATTGTATTGCATAACTCCTGGTCCATAAAAGATATTCCAAAAATGTTGTTATATTTAATTGAATGCTAAATGGAGAAATATCCAGAGTTTGTCTTTTTGGTGACCTTAGGTGTTCCTCATTCACTGTATGCCTATTATGAATATTTTAAAATCATCAGCCAAATGTTATTTGATCCCAGAGGGTCACTGACGAGACAGGAATAAAAACCATCAGCTCTGGGGGCTCAGTGGTAGAGTGGGGTGAGTGGAGGAGAATGAACTCTCAATTGAGTTGAATCAAAAGCTCAAGCAAGTTCGAGAACATTGTTTTCCCTGACCTTCTATATTGTTTTCAATTGCAAGTTTTCCCATCTCAGCCCAGAGATTTAACTAGTGGTCCCTCAAATTCTTTGGCCCATCATCAAATGAGGGCACAGTTCATTGAGAAGAGAAGATTTCAAGGGTATTTATTTCCTGGTTGGATAAAATATTTCCCACAAGCATCTAGCAAAGTGGTTGTGAAACAATCTCCTGCTTTGCTAAGCATCTGCTAACAAACTCCAAGCCAAAAGCACAGATAAACATGATTTCGGAATGATCAGGCCATAGCAGTTTATAAGAGGGACTATTTCCCCCAACCTACCTTGGCATTCCTGGATTCCTAAGCAACTTTCAAAGGTAATAATAGATATCTTGGAAACATTTTTTATGTTTCATGAGAACATAATGGGTGAAATCCATAAAAATGAACATTCTAGAAATATTAATGCCACTAATAATTTGACAAATGCAAATCAAAACTACAATGAGGTACCACCTCACATGCTGTTGGTCAGAATGGCCATTGTCAAAAAGTCTACAAATAATAAATGTCAGAGGGTGTGGAAAAAGGGAATCCTCGTACACTGTTAGTGGAAATGTAAATTGATAGAGGCACTATGGAGAACAGTATAGAGGTTCCTTTAAAAATTAAAAATAGAACTACCGTATGACCCAGCAATCCCACTCCTGAGCAATACCCAGGGAAAACCATAATTATTTGAATTTTTAAAGCCTAATGGAAACAACACATCTACTGGCAATATGACTCTAAAAGTTAACTCCAACAGTTAAGGTTTTGTTTTGGGGGCTGGAATCCTGTCTCCAGCTCATTAACATGTGTGATTCTCTGTTTTATATGTCTTAAATATTTTGCATAAATGAAACATATTTTTAAGTAGAAAAAAATACTTAATATACCGTACAAAGCTCATTTCACAGATCAAAACTTTCAAAATAATAGGATCAAAAGAAGAATATATTATAGGAAGGAATATTAATTCCAAACAGTTCAAAAACTAATGTAGAGCATGTCTGGCACATAGTTAAGATTCAGTTCATGCTTGTTGAATGAGAGAATGAACAGATCAGACTCATCATTAGAAGATTTAAAGAAGGAATTTCTAAATGTTAACCCACTCACAATCATACAACTGTCAGGATGCAGAGGAAGTCTCAAAACCAGGTCTTCTATCTCCAACAAAACACAGTGGATTATTTTACAAGGAAAACTTTAGCTGAGGGAAAAAGAGACTTAGGTTTAATTTAGTTCAGCCTGCACCCTGCTTATTTAACTTCTATGCAGAGTACACCATGAGAAACGCTGGACTGAGAAACACAAGCTGGAATCAAGATGGCTGAGAGAAATATCAATAACAGATATGCAGATGACACCACCCTTATGGCAGAAAGTGAAGAGGAACTAAAAAGCCTCTTGATGAAAGTGAAAGAGGACAGTGAAAAAGTTGGCTTAAAGCTCAACATTCAGAAAACGAAGATCATGGCATCTGGTCCCATCACTTCACGGGAAATAGATGGGGAAACAGTGGAAACAGTGTCAGACTTTACTTTGGGGGGCTCCAAAATCACTGCAGATGGTGACTGCAGCCATGAAATTAAAAGACGCTTACTCCTTGGAAGGAAAGTTATGACCAACCTAGATAGCATATTCAAAAGCAGAGACATTACTTTGCCAACTAAGGTCCATCTAATCAAGGCTATGGTTTTTCCTGCGGTCATGTATGGATGGGAGAGGTGGACTGTGAAGAAGGCTGAGAGCCTAAAAATTGATGCTTTTGAGCTGTGCTGTTGGAGAAGACTCTGGAGAGTCCCTTGGACTGCAAGGAGATCCAACCAATCCATTCTGAAGGAGATCAGCCCTGGGATTTCTTTGGAGGGAATGATGCTAAAGCTGAAACTCCAGTACTTTGGCCACCTCATGGGAAGAGTTGACTCATTGGAAAAGACTCTGATGCTGGGAGGGATTGGGGGCAGGAGGAGAAGGGGACGACAGAGGATGAGATGGCTGGATGGTCATGAAATTAAAAGACGCTTACTCCTTGGAAGGAAAGTTATGACCAACCTAGATAGCATATTCAAAAGCAGAGACATTACTTTGCCAACTAAGGTCCATCTAATCAAGGCTATGGTTTTTCCTGCGGTCATGTATGGATGGGAGAGGTGGACTGTAAGAAGGCTGAGAGCCTAAAAATTGATGCTTTTGAGCTGTGCTGTTGGAGAAGACTCTGGAGAGTCCCTTGGACTGCAAGGAGATCCAACCAATCCATTCTGAAGGAGATCAGCCCTGGGATTTCTTTGGAGGGAATGATGCTAAAGCTGAAACTCCAGTACTTTGGCCACCTCATGGGAAGAGTTGACTCATTGGAAAAGACTCTGATGCTGGGAGGGATTGGGGGCAGGAGGAGAAGGGGACGACAGAGGATGAGATGGCTGGATGGTATCACTGACTCGATGGATGTGAGTCTGAGTGAACTCTGGGAGTTGGTGATGGACAGGGAGGCCTGGCGTGCTGCAATTCATGGGGTTGCAAAGAGTCGGACATGACTGAGCGACTGAACTGACTGAGCATAGAAGTGGGCTTCCCTGGTGGTTCAGTCAGTAAAGAATCTGCCTGGGATGCAGGAGACCCAGGTTTGATCACTGGGTCAGGAAGATCCCCTGGAGGAGGGCATGACAACCTACTCCAGTATTCTTGCCTGGGAAATTCCATGGACAGGGAAACCTGGTGGGCTATAGTCCATGGGGTCTCAAAGAGTTGGACACAACTGAGCAACTAACAATACATACGTATAGTGGAATGATATGTAATTTTGTTCTGTATTTTATAAATCTGCTATAAATGTGTTATCATACTTTCAAATTTAAAAAAAAATTTAAAAAGGAGAAGAAAAAGAAAAAAGTGGAACATTTTGTGTCTAGTGAGGGCCCTCTTCCTGGGTTAGGACAGCCATCTTCTTATTCTATCCTTTCATTGTGGAAGGTAGAGCTCTCCCGGGTCTCTTTTATAAAAGCACTAATTCCATTCATCAAGGCTCCACTCTCATAATGTGACCCTCCTCCAACTGCTACGACACTGAGGATTAGACTTCAACATATGAATCTGAGGGGAAAATGAACATTCAGTCCATACCAGACAGTTAATAAGCAGGACTAAAAAGAGTCTCTCCTCTTATGCTAATCACTTGTCCTTCTACTCTTTATGTTTATCACTTGTCCTTCATACCCTGGATATCAGCCATCAGCATCTGCCATGCTGAGGACCAATGGGCCAAAATATGCCAGAAGAACATGACCTTCATGAGAGAAACATCATTTTACTTGTTCCATGTGTGTATGTCTTGTCAACTGCAAATTGGCACTTACCAAGAGCATTGCCAACAACATTGGCAAGAGCATTTGCCATCTGCCTCTACAGAGACTGAACCCCATGCTGCTTTAGCTGTTGACTTTCAACAACCCTTGAGGGAGTTCAGGGTGGAGTGAGGCGCTCTGTGCTCCAGGGAATCTGGTGGGACAGGTCTTTAGATAGTTGGATGTTTTTAGGAACCGATTTTATGATCTCAATCCTTGCATCTCCTCATATCTCAGTTCAGTTTGGTTCCGTTCAATTCAGTTGCTCATTCCTGACCAACTCTTTGCGACCCCATGGACTGCAGCACACTAGGCCTCCGTGTGCATCACCAACTCCCAGAGTTTACTCAAATTGATTTCCATTGAGTCAGTGATGCCATTCAACCATCTCATCCTCTGTGGCCCCCTTTTCCTCTCGCCTTCAATCTTTCCCAGCATCAGCATCTTTTCAAATGAGTCAGTTCTTCACATCAGTTCAGTTCAGTCGCGCAGTCGTGTCCGACTCTTTGCGACCCCATGAATCGCAGTACGCCAGGCCTCCCTGTCCATCACCAACTCCCGGAGTTCACTGAGACTCACGTCCATTGAGTCTGTGATGCCATCCAAAATATTAGAGTTTCAGCTTCAACATCAGTTCTTCCAATGAACATTCAGGACTTATTTCCTATAGGGTGGACTGGTTGGAACTTTTCACAGTCCAAGGGACTCCCAAGAGTCTTCTCCAACACCACAGTTCAAAAGCATCAATTCTTAAGTGCTCAGATTTCTTTATAGTCCAACTCTCACATCCATACATGACCACTGGAAAAACCAGAGCCTTGACGAGATGGACCTTTGTTGGCGAATTAAGTCTCTGCTTTTTACACGCTGTTTAGGTTGGTCATAACTCTTCTTCCAAGGAGTAAGCATCTTTTAATTTTATGGCTGCAACCACCATCTGCAGTGATTTTGGAGCCCCAAAAACTAAAGTCTGACAAGGTTACCACTGTTTCTCCATCTATTTGCCAAGAAAGGGTGGGACCAGATGCCATGATCTTTGTTTTCTGAATGTTGAGCTTTAAGTCAACATTTTCACTCTCCTCTTTCACTTTCATCAAGAAGCCCTTTAGTTCTTCTTCACTTTCTGCCCTAAGGGTGCTGTCATCTGCATATCTAAGGTTTTGCTATTTCTCCTGGCAATCTTGATTCCAGCTTGTGTTTCATCCAGTCCAGTGTTTGTCATGATGTATGCTGCATAGAAGTTAAATAAGCATGGTGACAATATACGGTCTTGATGTACTCCTTTTCCTATTTAGAACCAGTCTGTTGTTCCATGTCCAGTTCTAACTGTTGCTTCCTGACCTGCATACAGATTTCTCAAAAGGCAGGTCAGGTGATCTGGTATTCCCATCTCCTTCAGAATTTTCTACAGTTTATTGTGATCCACACAGTCAAAGGCTTTGGCATAGTCAATAAAGCAGAAATAGATGTTTTTCTGGAACTCTCTTGCTTTTTTGATGATACAGTGGATATTGGCAACTTGATCTTTGGTTCCTCTGCCTTTTCTAAAACCAACTTGAACATCTGTAAGTTCATGGTTCACGTGTTGTTGAAGCCTGGCTTGGAGAATTTTGAGCATTACTTTACTAGCATGTGAGATGAGTGAAATTGTGCGGTAGTTTGAGCATTCTTTGGCATTGCCTTTCTTTGGAATTGGAATGAAAACTGACCTTTTCCAGTCCTGTGGCCACTGCTGAGTTTTCCAAATTTGCTGGCATATTGAGTGCAGCACTTTCATAGCATCATCTTTGAGGAATTGAAATAGCTCAACTGGAATTCCATCACCTCCACTAGCTTTGTTCGTAGTGATGCTTCCTAAGGCCCACTTGACTTCACATTCCAGGAGTCTGGCTCTAGGTGAGTGATCACATCATCATGATTATCTGGGTCATGAAGATCTTTTTTTGTACAGTTCTTCTGTGTATTCTTGCTCACCTCTTCTTAATACCTTCTGCTTCTGTTAAGTCCATACCATTTCTGTCCTTTATCAAGCCTATCTTTTCATGAAATGTTCCCTTGGTCTCTAATTTTCTTGAAGAGATCTCTAGCCTTTCCCATTCTATTATTTTCCTCTATTTCTTTCTATTGATCACTGAGGAAGGCTTTCTTATCTCTCCTTGCTATTCTTGGGAACTCTGTATTCAAATGGGTATATCTTTCCTTTTCTCCTTGCTTTTTGCTTCTCTTCTTTTCACAGCTGTTTGTAAGGCCTCCTCAGACAGCCATTTTGCCTTTCTGCATTTCTTTTTCTTGGGAATCATCTTGCTCCCTGTCTCCTGTACAATGTTATGAACCTCCATCCATAGTTCATCAGGCACTCTATCAGATCTAGTCCCTTAAATCTATTTCTCACTTTCACTGTATAATCATAAGGGATTTGATTTAGGTCATACCTGAATGGTCTAGTGGTTTCCCTACTTTCTTCAACTTAAGTCTGAATTTGGCAATAAGGAGCTCATGATCTGAGCCACAGTCAGCTCCCGACACCCAGTTGTGGATGTAACTGGTGATGGAAGCAAGGTCTGATGCTGTAAAAAGCAATATTGCACAGGAGCCTGGAATGTCAATTCCATGAATCAAGACAAATTGGAAGTGATCAAACAGGAGATGGCAAGAGTGAACGTTGACATTTTAGGAATCAGTGAACTAAAATGGACTCGAATGGGTGAATTTAACTCAGATGATCATTATATCTACTACTATGGGCAAGAATCCCTTAGAAGAAATGGAGTAGCCATCATAGTCAACAAACAAGTCCAAAATGCAGTGAAGTGAAGTGAAGTGGCTCAGTCGTGTCCGACTCTTTGCGACCCCATGGACAGAGCAGTCCATGGGATTCTCCAGGCAAGAGTACTGGAGTGGATTGCATTCCCTTCTCCAGGGGCAAAATGCAGTACTTCGATGCAATCTCAAAAATGACAGAATGATCTGTGTTCATTTCCAAGGCAAACCATTCCTGACCAGTAATGCTGAAGAAGCTGAAGTTCAATTGTTCAATGAAGACCTACAAAACCTTCTAGAACTAACAGCCAGAAAAGATGTCCTTTTCATTATAGTGGACTGAAATGCAAAAGTAGGAAGTCAAGAAACACCTGGAGTAACAGGCAGATTTGACCTTGAGTACAGAATGAAGCAGGGCAAAGGTTAATAGAGTTCTGCCCAGAGAGTGCACTGGTCATAGCAAACACCCTCTTCCAACAATGCAAGAGAAGACTCTACACATGGACATCACCAGATGGTCAACACCGATATCTGATTGAAATATTGTTTTAGCCAAAGAATGAGAAGCTCTATACAGTCAGAAAAAACAAGACAGGGAGCTGACTGTGGCTCAGATCATGAACTCATATCTAGAGAAGCACTAAATAAATCCCTTCATGGTGACATCAGATCCTCATGACTAACAAAAAAACCTTTTGTAAAATGAGTGCTTCATGGTACTGAACTCATCCTTCACCAAAACCTTATATATTGACTTTCCCCCATTGCCACTTTGGAGCAGTCTTTCAAAGCTATCTGAGGTGCTGCCTCCCAGGCTGCAGTCCTCATTTTGTTCTGAATAAAATTAACTCACAACTCTCAAGTTGTACATCTTTTTTAGTCAGCATATATAATTTGATTCATCCATGACAAATGTTACATCAATGGGATCCAGTTCAAATGAGATGATGAAAATCCAATGACTGATGCAGTGGAATCTTCTGCCAATAATGTAAGATGCTGATAATTTCCTGTTGTTCATCAGTTCCTTGTTTCCATCTCTGATTACTAATTAATGTGGAGATGGTTGGGCTCCCTGCTGGAAACACAGAATGCAAATTTGCTGGAGGCTTCAGAACTATTCTAATAATAAGTTTCTGCTAATAGACAACAGCTATCTTAAACTATTAATTATATTTGCTATAAAAGTATGAGATGTACAGTTCTTAATGTGCACTATTTTAGTTTTTGCAATCTTTCCCATAAAAGCAACCAAAATTAAGTGCCTAACACATCAATTAGTAATTATTTGGCAGATCCACCAAAAAAAAAAAAAATGGTATTTTCTGTAATGATAGCCTGTTTCAGAACCCCTACAGAGTTCCTGTAAGACTATCTCTTTTCCCACCTTTCATTTCCTTCTGCAAAAAAAAAAAAAAAAAAAGGTTTGTGGATTCTTTCTTTCTCTCTTTTTTTTCAAACAGCAAAATAGCTTGCTTTCTCAATAACTGAATACTCATAATTGAGTTCCATAATAAAACAAGTCTTGCTTTATGAAAGAACAAAGTCCAGGGAAAGAAATAAGAAAGAAAATTTTGTGAGCAGAAATTAAAAGGAAGAGAGGTTGGATAAAGATCTGAACATTACATACAAAAGACAGCCCTGTGGATTATGCAAATTCATATCTCAACTAGAACAGGCTGGGGAAAACCCGGTTCAAAGGAGCACTTCTCATAGAAAGGAGATCAAGATAATAGAGTGGGAAGATGCTGAGCTCACCCTCCCCCAGGAACACATCAGAAAACACATCTCGCGTGGAGCAATTCTTTCTGAAAACTAACTGAAGACTGGCAGAAAGGCTCTTCTATAACCAAGCCTGTGAGGAAAGATACACTGGAAGTACAGTAGAAAGGGAGGAGAAGCAACCGGCTCAGGACCCATGGTCCTAGCAGGGGACACAGAAGAGCTGGGGCTGTCACTGACTCAGGAATCCTCCCTGGTAAGGGAGGGACTCATTACCCATATTGGGCATCTTAGCCCTGGGGTCCAGCACCCAGAAGACGAGTCTTCATAGCTGGTTTGAAACCCAGTGGGACTTCAGGGAGAGCTGCAAGAAACTAACACTCTGCTGTGAAGAATACACAGACATACACGCATGCACACACAACACACACACACACACACACACACACACACACTTGTTTACTCCCAGAACGAGGCTAAGGAAACCGGTTGAAAACTGTATGGGGCTCTGGCCAATTTCTTGTGACAACCCCAGCATGCATCCCAGCCCCCACTGGGTGCCCATTGCCAAGGAAAGTGTGCACATCCAAAGAAGGAACTAAATGAAGAAGAAAGAACAGAGGGGAATTACAAAACAACCAGAAAACAAGTACCAAATGGCAGTAAGTACATACCTCTCAATAATCATTTTAAACGTCAGTGGACTAAATGCCCCAATCAAGACAGAGGGTGGCCAATTGGATTAAAAAAAATTAATAATAAGGCCCATCGACAAGACACTCACTTCAGAGGTAAAGATAATACAGACTGAAGGTGAGGGGATGGTAAAAGATATTTCATGCAAATAGAAACAAAAAGAAATGAGGGTAGCAATACTTATATCAGACAAAGTAAACTTTAAAGTAAAGTCTATAACAAAAACCAAAGGGCATTATAAAATGATAAAGGAATTCATAAAAGAAGATATAACACTCAGTAACATATACACACTATAATATAGGAGCACCTATTAATATATAAAGCAAAATTAATAGATATATATAGAGAAATTGACAATAATACTAACACCTCACTTACATCAATGGACAGATCATCCAGACAAAAAAAATCCATAAAGAAACAGTGGCCATAAATGACACATTATAACAGTTTGGCTTAATAGATATCAAACAAATGAGTATAACAGAACAGAAACAGACTCACAGATACAGAGAACAAACTAGTGGTTTCCAGTGGGGAGAGCAAGGTGGAGAGGGGCAAGAATAGGGTATGGGATTAAGAGGTATAAACTGTTGTGTATAAAATAAATAACAAGAATATATTGAACAGCACACAAAATGTAGCCAATATTTTATAATAACTTAAATGGAGTATAATGTATAAAAATAGTGACTTACTGTGTTGTATACCTGAAACTAAAATAATACTGTAGATAAACTATACTTTAACTGAAAAATGAAAAAATTTAAAGTATTTTTTGATAACATTTTTCAAAATAAATTTTAGACACTCTAATGGCAGTTTCTTTTCCTGCCCCATCACTTCATGGGAAATAGATGGGGAAACAGTGGAAACGATGGCAGACTTTATTTTTCTGGCCTCCAAAATCACTGCAGATGGTGATTGCAGCCATGAAATTAAAAGACGCTTACTCCTTGGAAGAAAAGTTATGACCAACCTAGATAGCATATTCAAAAGCAGAGACATTACTTTACTGACTAAGGTCTGTCTAGTCAAGGCTACGGTTTTTCCTGTGGTCATGTATGGATGTGAGAGTTGGACTGTCAAGAACACTGAGTGCTGAAGAATTGATGCTTTTGAACTGTGGTGTTGGAGAAGACTCTTGAGAGTCCCTTGGATTGCAAGGAGATCCAACCAGTCCATTCTGAAGATCAACCCTGGGATTTCTTTGGAAGGAATGATGCTGAAGCTTAAACTCCAGTACTTTGGCCACCTCATGTGAAGAGTTGACTCATTGGAAAAGACTCTGATGATAGGAGGGATTGGGGGCAGGAGGAGAAGGGGACAACAGAGGATGAGATGGCTGGATGGCATCACGGACTCAGTGGACATGAGTCTGAGTGAACTCTGGGAGTTGGTGATGGACAGGGAGGCCTGGTGTGCTGCGATTCATGGGGTCGCAAAGAGTCGGACATGACTGAGCCACTGAACTGACTGAACTGAATGGCAGTTTCTGGTCTTTGAAGAAAACCAGACAATCTGTGCAGAAATAAAGTAAATAAAGTTCACCTATTTTGCCTTTTATGGGCACAGTGAAATCAACTTTAAATATATTGTTAATGTAGAAATATTAATCCATACCATCTGATCATTATTGTCAATTTCTTTTTCGATCAGTCTAGTTTTTCTGTGTTCTTAACAAAGATATTTATCACATTCTTCTACCATTTGCAGCTTCTTATTTAATATTTGCTTTCTTTCTTACTAGAATTTACTCATGGGAGTAAAACAAAAAAATACAAGAAAAAATGAAATAATTATACAATCACAATCATAGCAATGTAATCAACTATAATCACTTAACGAATAATACTACACAAGTAAGGGCTACATGAAATGCAGTATGGATAATGTATTTACCTGGAATTTTTAGCATCATTCCATGCTTTTGTCTTCCACTTAAGAAGATATTCTGAAATCAAATGTGGAAAAGTGATGTGACTATAGGGGTTATTTTAAGTTACTTTACATACATTTAAGTTAATTAATTTAATTACATGTATACTTAAATCAGTAACTTTCAAGCTTTAGTGCTTTGATTACAATTTTTAATAAATTATTTTTCATACACTGCCCTGTTGAACACCACTTGCCAGCATATCACCACTTCAAAGTCACAGAAATTGCCCTTTTCAGGTCCTAAGATTTATCTCAATGTACAGCAGTCAGTATGTAAAGCATTTAATATACATATCTGATTTAATGCTTACAGTATCTTTCACTTAAAAATGTGCCCAAGGAGTCACAATGTGTAAGGAATGGAAGCAGAATTTGAACCCTCTTCTGATTCCTAAGGTTTTAACCTCCTATGGTACACGTGTTACACTGATAAGTTTGTTCCCAAAGAAGGAATGAGTTTCCTGAAAGTAGCTGATCTCTAAGAGGATGTGACATGTTATGTTTCCTTAGAAAACTTGGAAAGTATATAAGGTAAAATTAAAGAAAGTTGAAAAAACTCTAGAGTAAACATCATTCAGAAAAGTTGAAAGTGTTGGTCACTCAATTGTGTTCAACTCTGTGACTCCACGGACTGTAGCCTGCCAGGCTCCTCTGTCCATGGAATTCTCCAGGCAAGAATAGTGGAGTGGGTTGCCATTTCCTTCTCCAGGGGATCTTTCTGACCCAGAGATTGAACCTGGGTCTCCTGCATTGCAGGCAGATTCTTTATCATCTGAGCCACTAAGAAAGCTAAGAATAGAAGCTACTAACATTTCGTTAATATTCTTCCAGTTTTCTATTTTAATGTCTATTGAACTAAAAGAATAGAGTCACAATCTGCTGCCATTGCCTTCTCGTTCTAGATAAGACACTGTAGAAAAAGAACGGTGCCTTGTCTCAGAGACTAATCAGGACCTTTCTAGTGGTAATTTCTAAGCTTTAGCCAAGTTTTGGGATTTGCAAAGGGAAGTTTGGAAATAACCTTAAGGAAAAAGACAGGAGGGAGTTGAGTTCTTCTGTACGAGAAAAAGAGAGAAATTTGGCTTTTTTTTTCCTACCTGAGCAAAAGGAGAAAAAGAGAAAGTGAAGTCGCATCCGACTCTGTGATCCCATGGAGTGTAGCCTACCAGTCTCCTCTGTCCATGGGATTTTCCAGGCAAGAAGACTGGAGTGGGTTGCCATATCCTTCTCCAGGAGATCTTCCTGATTCAGGGAATGAGCCCTGGTCTTCCACATTGTAGGCAGACACTTGACCATCTGAGCCACCAGTGACGTCCATGACTTCCTGAAAAAGAGATGGAAGAGGAAGAAACCACCTGGTGAAGTAATGAGAGTCTGTTCCTAGGCAGGTTGATAAGAAGTGCAGGATCCCTGAGGAGGAGAGAAGGGTATGGGGTTTTCAAGGAGAAGATAGGGACTTGGAATTCTCAAGGAGAAGGAAAGGACAAACATCTTTTTTTTTTCCCCTCTACATTCCTTAGTCTTAATCGCATAAAATGTTTTTTCTTTAAACCGGGAACTGATGATTACACAACAAACAACCGAGTTTAAACTGTACTAAGGATTATATAACAACAATGTATCCTGCTTGAGGGAGGACAGTTTCTCCTTCTGAAAACCTTCAGACCTTCCGACTAATCCTTTTGTCTTAGAATGTATATTATGGGAGTGGGTTTGGTAAAATCTTTCTATTGTTAAATTCTAATCCTGTTATCTTAATGTAAATTGTGGGAGTGGGTCTTGTAAAATTTTTACAAACTTGAGACATTCTTTTCATTTATTGTAACAACTAATTTAAAAAGTATATAATTCCCTTTTCCACTAGTGAGGGGGGCACTCTCTGTCCCCCTTATGATGTCTGTGTCAGAATCTTCCTCGTCCCTTGTCTTACTTTAATGAAACTCTGCTACAGAAAAGCTCTTGGGTGATCAAGCCTGGTCCCTGGTCCCAAAGCGAAATCTTCTTCAGAGATCACGAATCTGACATTATTCACCATAAGCTCTCGGTAGCCAAAGACTTTTAAGGGCAGGAATGTTTGATTTTCAGTTGTAACTCATTTGTGTTTTGTGATGCAGCTCTTTCAAGTCTCCCCAAGTCTGATGCATGAGGGATTGTTTGAGTGATTTTGTGTGAAATGCAAGTAAAGGGGCTACATGGGTTCGATGATAAAGCCAATAAGAAATTGCACCAAAACATGGAGCAGAGAATAAGTGTTTAGAAGATGCAACCATAAGCCTGAGATAACCATAGAGCATAGGTCATTAGAAATACAAAAGTTAAGTCTGATGATAACGTGTATCACTGAGCGATAGTTATTATGCTCTTGTATGACGCTGTAAGTAGGTATCATCAGTTTGTAGAACAACTGGGCATTGTCTTCTAAAGTTTAATTTGCATAACCTATTACCCAAACCTTCATCCTGTTTAAATACTGAGACACTCTTGCACACATACGAAGGGAGACACGTGCAAGAATGATCATGGCATTGTTCTTAGTTGCAATAAAACAAAGAGAAACAACCCGACGTCCATCAATAGAGACTAGATAAATAAGTTCTCACATAATCACAGCATAGAGTTTATAAATGAGGGCAAGTGAAGATACAGCTGTGTATGATATAATTTTTATAACACTCAAGAGCAAATACATCTGAGTTATATCTTATTTAGCATATGAATATATGAATTCATGTAGTAGATAAAATAAGTATGTAGTTAAAATAAATAGCCAGGAAATGATAAAATAAATATCAAGGCAGCATATTCCTCAGAAAAAAGAAGACACGGAGACTTCCCTGGTGGCCCAGTGGCTGAGTTGCTGCATTCTCAGTGCCGGGGGCCCAGGTTTGATCTCTGGTCAGGGAACTGGAGCCCACATGCCTCAACTAAAGATCCTGTCGCCATAACTAAGACCAATATAAATTTTAAAAATATAGATTAAAAAAAAGAAGAAGACAAGGGCTTTGTGAAGGACATACTGATAATGTAAGTTTTCAAGATACTGGTAAATTTGCAGTTCTTACCTTGGGTTTTTCTATTTAATAACCCTGCATGACCTGCATATACATTATACATGTTATTTATTAACATATATTCAAAATGTTACATAATTTAAAAGTGCATTGAGAGAGAAGGAAGAGCCACATGAATAGGAATGAAACATGTATCTATGATCATAATCAGCCATCCTTCTGAATCCCTGGAAACCAGCCTTACATGGGAACTGACACGTTGCTAGAATAGAAAATAAAGGGGAGACAAAATCTAAATTCTCTGGTATTGGGTCTTAGATCAGCCAACCCTAAAGTTCTCCCTCCCTCTAGACTTTCAGTTGTGTGAGTCAGTCAGTTACCTTACAGTTTAAGCCAGTTTGAACTTTAGCCAATTTTACATTTTTACAGCAGAAAGTCTCTTTTGCCCGTGTTTTACACTGAATGTTTGTCTTCTCCTTACAGTGAAAAGCATTCTTCTGTGTATCATTGATGGTAACCCTTCATCACATGCTGTGACTAAGTTTTGGCTGTCACTTGGTTCTTAGTTTTTTTGTGACACACAAGAGCTTCCCATTTCTATCAATCTTTCCTGGTGGCTTCTGCCTTTGCTTTTATGCTGAATAAGTTCCTCCTTCCTAATCAGGAACCCAACTGTGGTTCTAACATTAATTCCTTATGACTTCATGTTTTTATGTTGACTGAATTATTTAATCTATCTAGGATATGTGCTGCCATCCACAAGACAAGGGGAGGTCTCATTTTGTTTTGAAAATTCTAAGTCAGTTTTTTCAGTACCATTTTAAATAATCCACCCGAAATAGATGGGGAAACAGTAGAAACAGTCTCAGACTTTGTTTTTTTGGGCTCCAAAATCACTGCAGATGGTGACTGCAGCCATGAAATTAAAAGGCGCTTACTCCTTGGAAGAAAGTTATGACCAACCTAGATAGTATATTCAAAAGCAGAGACATTACTTTGCCGACTAAGGTCCGTCTAGTCAAGGCTATGGTTTTTCCTGTGGTCATGTATGGATGTGAGAGTTGGACTGTGAAGAAGGCTGAGCGCTGAAGAATTGATGCTTTTGAACTGTGGTGTTGGAGAAGACTCTTGAGAGTCCCTTGGACTGCAAGGAGATCCAACCAGTCCATTCTGAAGGAGATCAACCCTGGGATTTCTTTGGAAGGAATGATGCTAAAACTGAAGCTCCAGTACTTTGGGCACCTTATGCGAAGAGTTGACTCATTGGAAAAGACCCTGATGCTGGGAGGGATTGGGGGCAGGAGGAGAAAGGGACGACCGAGGATGAGATGGCTGGATGGCATCACAGACTCAATGGACGTGAGTCTGAGTGAACTCCGGGAGTTGGTGATGGACAGGGAGGCCTGGCGTACTGCGATTCATGGGGTCGCAAAGAGTCGGACACGACTGCGCGACTGAACTGAACTGAACCCTCTTCTCACTGATTAGTTCCTCATTATGATTTGCAAAACTCTTTCACAAGTGGCTCTTTTTGGGGACTATATACTCCTTCCACTGATCTGACTAATTACTGTATGCTAGGAACACATCAGTTTAATTATTGCAGATTTGTAGTATTTGTCCCTTGTTCAAATGAAGGTCAGCAAATCTTTAAGATTGTTCCTTCGAAATACATTCCCTATTTGACAACCCTTTCTTAGACCCAACTGCCAAGATTCTCACTCCAACCACTATCATCTCTGTTCCAGAACTCTCCAATCATCTTCTGATTTATCTTTCTTTGTCCACTCTTGTCCTACTTTGGTCTATCCAGGATGCTTCTTTTTTTTCAAAACCTTAATCAGACACCTCTTCCCTATTCAAGACTCTCTAGTTACTTCCTAATGGCTTTCACGCTTATGACAAAAATCCCAGGTTCTCCCTGTGAGTCAGTCAGTTACCTTACAGCTTAGTTAAAACCACAAAACTGTAATTACCTGGCCCCTGCAGCCTCCTCACCTTCCTTTCCTACCATCCTGCCTCTCTCTCTTCGGCATTTTGGCCTTGGTGTTGCCACTGTGAGCTCCATCTTACTTCCTCCTTTGGGTTCTTTGTTTCCTCTACCCACAAAGCCTTGCCCCAGATCTTTGAACAGCTCATTTCTTACTTTATTCATGTCTTTGTTTGGAAATGAGCTTCCCTGGTGGCTCAGGTGGTAAAGAATCTGCCTGCAATGCAGGAGACTCAAGTTCAGTTCCTGGGTCAGGAAGATACCTTGAAGAAGGGAATGGCTACCCACTCCAGGATTCTTGCCTGGAGAATCTCATGGACAGAGGAGCCTGTCAGGCTACAGTCCTTGGGGTTACAAAGAGCCAGACACAACTGAGCAACTAAGCATGGGCACACAGTAATCCTGTGAATCAAACCAGAGAAGAAAAGAAAGCCAGGCATGCACAGTGAGGGGAAGAAGAGACTACAGAGGCGCTATCTCAGGATGGTTTTGATTGGCATTTCCTGGTGATTAGTGGTGTTGGATACATTTTCATGTACATGTTAGCCATTTGTATTTCTCTTTGGCAAAATGTTTAATTCTGTCCCTTTGATCATTTTTAAATCAGATTGTTTGGGGATTTTTGCTTTTTTCTGAAATTTTATTACTTTTAATACACATTTGACAAATAGAAACTTTCTCACACCACATACCATGCCAGAACCAAGTGTTTCCATTTCATCAAACTTATTTAGCTATTTACAGTTTCACTTGAACAAAAGCTCAACTAAAGACATCTTCCTGGTGGCTCAGAGGTTAAAGCATCTGTCTGCAATGAGGGAGACCTAGGTTTGATCCCTGGGTCGGGAAGATCCCCTGGAGAAGGAAATGGCAACCCACTCCAGTATTCTTGCCTGGAGAAACCCATGGACGGAGGAGCCTTGTGGGCTACAGTCCACAGGGTCACAAAGAGTCGGACACGACTGAGCGACTTCACTTGCAATTTTTTCAAAGACATCTTATTATAATAAAGAATCTTTGCTTATTATTTTTTGAGAATATATTTTTGACCTGGCTTTAATGATGCTATCCATTATAATTTTTGAGTTGTATCAGTGTTTTATGTATTTTGGATATTAATCCTTTCTCATATATATGATTTGCAAATATTTTCTCCCTTTCTGTAATTTACCTTTTCATTTTGTTAATGGTTTCCTTTGCTGTGCAGAAACTTTTCAGTTTGATATATGTTGACTGTATTTCTAAGTACAGAAAATACAACATGTGGCTAGCTTTTTTAATTAAAGTTTTAATTTCCAGTTGAAAGAGGTAAATAGAAAGTTGTATGTTAAATATACACAAAAATTAATATTCAAAAGCATGCATTAGTATATAGGTGCACAAAAATTTACATTGGAGTTGTCTACGAAAAACTAATACTTACTATGGCAAAGATGTTTTTAACTAGGTAGTCTACATGTTTCTTTTACTTGTTTTTGTTTTTTTTAAAACTCCGACATACCTTCCTTGTATGTTATAAATTTTCCTGGGTCTTGCCTTGTGGGGAGCCATCAGTTAGGCTTGTTTATGTCAAGGAATCTGGGCTTTGCATAAGAAATCTAGCTTCTAGCCCCACAAATGAACAGTGTGACTTTATCCATCTATTTACTTTTCATTTTTTAATTCATTCATCTAACCCTGTGTGTGTGTGCATACTCATTTACTCAGTCATGTCCAACTCATTGCAACCCTATGGACTGTAGCCCACTGGGCTCCTCTGTCTGTGGGATTTTCCAGGCAAGAATATTGGAGTGGGTTATCATTTCCTATCCCAAACCATGGACAGAACCCAAGTCACCTGCATCTCCTGCATTGTAAACAGGTTCTTTACACTGAGCCACCTGGGAAGCCCTCATCTCACATTAGCTGTTTACCTAATATATGCCAGAAACTGAATGAAGATCGAGAATCAAAATAAAAAATGAAGCACCATTTCTACCCTCTAGAAGCTCCAATAGGGGAAAGAGATATGTTAACCAAGAGTAAAATATAATATTATATGGATCAAAAATAACTAGGTAGGGTAGACCTCCCTGGTGGTCCAGTGGTTAAAACTCTGTGCCGCCCATGCAAGGAGTGTGGGTTCAATCCCTGGTCAGGGAACTAAGATCCCCCATGCTGATCTTGCGTCAGGTCAGAAAAGCTCAAGGCTGCCAAAACAATGTACTGACTTCCTGCCTTTCTTAAAGGATTTATTTTAAAAGCTTACAACTATATATCCTTCCACTGTCCCTTTGAGATGTACATACATCTCCTATAACCCAGGACAGTCTCAAGGACCTGAAAGCCCTTCCTTTGAAATGTAGTTCTCAAAAAGGAGTGGGGCTCTGCTTTCCAGTCTCTAAGGGAAAGTAGCAGCCTGACACTCCCTAATCAAATCCATGCTGGCCAACCCTCTTAACCATGTTTTGTAACTTTAGTTGCTTGACTGCTCAAGTCTCCTCCCCTCATCACTTCCCACTCCCTCATTCTCATCTTAAAGTGCCATTTAGGGACTTCCCTGGTCCAGTGGTTAAGAATTAGCCTGTGCGGGAGACCTGGGTTCCATCCCTCGGTCAGGAAGGTCCGCTGGAGAAGGAAATGGCAATCCACTCCAGTACTATTGCCTGGAAAATCCCATGGACAGAGGAGCCTGGTAGGCTACAGTCCATGGGGTTGCAAAGAGTTGAACACAACTGAGAGACTTCACTTTTCCTAATACAAGAGACACAGGTTCCATCTCTGATCCAGGAAGATCCCACATGCCTTGGAACAACTAATCCCATGTGCCACAACTGTTGAACTTGTGCTCTAGAGTCCAGAAGTTGCAACTACTGAAGCCCACATGCCCTTGTTCCTAGAGCCCATGTTCCACAACAAAAGAAGCTGCTGCAATGAGAAGCCGGCTCACCACAACTAAAGAGTAGCCCATGCAGCAACAAAGACCCAGCATAGCCAAATATTAAAATGTCTTGTTGCTTAGTTGCTAAGCCCGACTCTTTGTAACCCCATGGACTGCAGCATACCAGCTTCCCTGTCCTTCACTATTTCCCAGAGTTTGCTCAAACTCATATCCATTGTGTCGATGATGCCACCCAACCATCTAATCCTCTGCCACCCTCTTCTCCTCCTGCCTTCAATCTTTCCCAGCATCAGGGTCTTTTCCAATGAGTTGGAACCTTGCATCAGGTGGCCAAAGTATTGAAGCTTCAGGTTCAGAATCATTCCTTCCAATGAATATTCAGGACTGATTTTCTTTAGGATTGACTGGTTTGATCTCCTTGCAGTTCAAGGGAATCTCAAGAGTCTTCTCCGACACCATTATTCAAAAGCATCAATTCTTCAGCATTCAGCCTTCTTTATGGTCCAACTCTCACATCCATACATGACTACTGGAAAAATCATAGCTTTGATTATATGGACTTTTGCTGGTAAAGTGATGCCTCTGATTTTTAATGTGCAGTCTCAGTTTGTCATAAACAAATAAAACTTTTAAGAAGCTTTAAAAAAAGATGAATACAATGAGGAGCCACCAAAGATTTTTTTTCCCATATAAAGTTTTTTAATTGAGGTGAAAGTCACATAACAAAATTCATCATTTTAAAGTCCACAATTCAGTAGCATTTAATACTTTCACAATGCAACCACCTCCTCTTGCTAGTTTCAAAACATTTTCATCACCCTACAAAAAAACTCTGTACCTATTAGCAATCACTTTGAATTCTCTCCTCACCCCAGCCCTTGAGCAACCACCAGCCTGATTCCTGTCTCTATGGATTTACCTATTCTGGATATTTCATATAAATTGAAACAACCAATAAAAGTCTTTGATGTTTGGCTTCTTTTACTGGTCATAAAGCTTTCAGAATTCATCTCAGTTGTAGTGTAAATCCTTTAAAATCTAGTAATTCCTTTTTATGGCTGAATAATATTCCATTGTGTGGATGTAACATGTTTGGTTTATCCATTCACCCTTGATGACATTTGAATTTGGTTGTTTCCACCTACTGGTTATTGTGCATAGTTCTGCTATGTACCTTCATGTCTACAGGGGTCTAGCCAGCCCTCAAAGTTCTTGCTTAAGTAACTACAAGAAATGTTTGTCCTGCCTCTGCATTTAATTCCAGAGATTATCCTATGGGAGATAAAAAGTGCTGAAACTGTGTGTTGTTCCTAGCTGAACTCGAGTGGTCTCTGAGAATTGTTTGCTATTAGTGGAAATTTGGAAGAATTTGGGCTTTTAGAGTAAAACCATCTTTATAGCTTTCTAGTATTTATTTGAGTTTTTTCTGTATAGTTTTGGGCTTTCCAGGTGGCTCAGTGGTAAACAACCTGCCTGTCAATGGGAGATGTGGGTTTCACCCCCGAGTCAGGAAGATCCCCTGGAGAAGGAAATAGCAATCCACTCCAGTATCTTGTGGGCAGAATTCCACAGACAGAGGAGCCCAGCAGGCGGGCTGCAGTCCAAAGGGTCTCAAAGAGTCAGACACACTGAGTGACCGAGTAAGCACTAGATACCTTTACTAAGAAGAGCTTTTTTGATTGTTCTAAGTGAAATGCAACTTACAGGCTTGAGGAAGGGGATAGAATTTAATTCTCTCAGTGACAGACTAAGGACAAAATGGAGCTTTATTTCCCTAATAAAGTTCCTACTTAAGAAACTAGCCTTTTTAATTGTGCTAATTATTGTTTCTCAAATCAGCTCTTATATAAACTGTTTTACAGAACTCATTAAAAATTAAAAAATAAAATGGAAATGATGAAGCCATAAAATCATGGGTTAAATATAAACAAGTCACTTCATTTCTTTAGGTTCTAGAGAGATTTTCTAAAATAAGAGGCTGGATTTCCTATGAGCAAAGGATTGGTGCCTTAATGTTATGGCTTTTCTTAATCTGTAACTGGCTTTTCTGAGCTGACGAGATCAAAATGGATAGATGGATAGTGGAAGTTCTATCTGCTCCTCTATGGAACCAATCTTGTGGAATTAGGTGGGATCTCAGTTCAGTTCAGTTGCTCAGTCATGTCCAACTCTTTGTGACCCCATGAATTGCAGCACACCAGGCCTCCTTGCCATCACCAACTCCCGGAGTCCACCCAAACCTATCTCCATCAAGTCAGTGATGCCATCCAACCATCTCATCCTCTGTCATCCCCTTCTCCTCCTGCCCTCAATCTTTTCCAGCATCAGGGTCTTTTCAAATGAGTTAGCTCTTCATATCCGGTGGCCAAAGTATTGGAGTTTCAGCTTCAACATCAGTCCTTCCAGTGAACATCCAGGACTGATCTCCTTTCAGATGGACTGGTTGGATCTCCTTGCAGTCCAAGGGACTCTCAAGAGTCTTCTCCAACATCACAGTTCAAAAGCATCAATTCTTCGGCTTTCTTCACAGTCCAACTGTCACATCCATACATGACCACTGGAAAAACCATAGCCTTGACTAGACGGACCTTTGTTGGCAAAGTAAAGTCTCTCCTTTTGAATATGCTCTCTAGCTTGGTCATAACTTTCCTCCCAAGGAGTAAGTGTCTTTTAATTTCATGGCTTCAGTCACCATCTGCAGCAATTTTGGAGCCTTAGCTCTTAGCTAAGACCAACCTAGGACCATCCCTTTGGCCCTCTCAAGGAACTTTCCAGCAGTCATTCCTTCTTTCTTTGCTATGATATTCCTTTCTATATGAATCCTTCTCCAGATCTACTCCAAACTTCTATTTGTTCTCCTATCTTAAAAATCATTCTACTTTCTCTTCCCTTCACCCTTTGGGTACCATTCTATTTATCACCTTCTTTTAGAGCTTAACACCTTAAAAGTGATTGCTATCTCCAATGCTTCTTTTTCCTTTCTCTCTTGTAACTATTCTCATCATATTATTGCACTCCATGTAACTCTATCAAAATTGCTGTTATCAAGTTCATGGATGACCTTCACATTTTTACATTCAGTAATCAATTCTCAATCTGCACCTTATTTGACAGAGTTCATCACTTCCAACCCTTTCACTCTCTTCTCTTGGTTTCCAAGGCAATACACTCTCCTGATTTCCTTCTACTTCAATAGTCATGAATTCTGAGCCTTTTTTTTTTTTTTCTGGGTCTTCTAATCTCCCTGAACTTTCCATGTTGCAGAATTCTAGAAACCAGTTCTTGGTCATCATCTCTGTATACTCATTGTTTTGATGATTTCATCTACTCTCATGACCTATATGGGGCCTCCCAGATGACTCTGATAAAAGAATCCATCTGCCGATGCAGGAGATGCAAGATACCCAAGTTTGATCCCTGAATGAGGAAGATCCCTGGAAGAGGAAATGACAATTCACTCCAGTATTCTTGCTGGGAAAATCCCATGGACAGAGGAGCCTGTTGGGCTACAATGCATGGGCTGCAAAGAGTCGGACACGACTGAGTGACTGAGCAGAGCTGGGCATGACCTATATGCTGCCAACTCCAAAATTTATATCCTCAGCCCAGACTTCTTCCCCAGACTCTTCACTATACCCAACTACTTCCTCAAATTTACTATAAAATTATAGAATAAGCATCTGAACTTAACATGGACAGAACTGAAGTCTAATCTTTCCCCTCTAAACTACCAGCAGCTTTCCCCATCTCATAAATTATAACTGCATCCTTCTAATCCTAGCCAAAAACAACTTGGAGGACTTCCCTGGTGGTCCAATGGTTAAGAATCTGCCTGCCAGTGCAGGGAACACAGGTTTGATCCCTGCTCTGGGAAGATTCCACATGCCTATGAGGCACCTAAGCCCATGAGCCACAACTACTGAGCTCGAGTGCCACAACTACCAAAGTCTGAATGCCAAGAGCCTGTGCACTGCAGCAAGGGGTAGTCCCACTAACCACAACTAGAGAAAGTCTACTCTCAGCAGTGAAGACCCAGCAGAGCCAAAAGTAAATTAATTCATTGATTTTTAAAAAACAAAGTTGGAGTTTTCCTTACTTCCTTTCTTTTCCTCACATACCATATCTAGTTCAGGAACAGATCTTTGAGCTTACCTTCAAATCATATCCCAACATTAGCTACCGCTTCCCTGGTGGCTCAGATGGTAAAACGTCTGTCTGCAATGCTGGAGACCCAGGTTCAACCCCTGGGTAGGGAGATCCCCTGGAGAAGAAAATGGTAACCCACTCCAGTACTCTTGCCTGGAAAATCCCATGGACCGAGGAGCCTGGTAGGCTATAGTCCATGGGGTTGCAAAGAGTCGGACATGACTGAGCAACTTTACTTTACTTACCATCACCACAGCTTCCACCCTGATCTAAGCTCCCTTCATACTTGCTTGGATTGGAAAAAAAAAAAATTCCTAACTCATCCAACCTTGTCCTTCTATAGTCTACTCTTGACACAATAGCCAGAGTGAGTTTGTTACACTCTGTCAGATGATTTTTTTAGCCTTCTCAAAAATCCTCCAATTTCCTCCTGACTTATTTTAAGTAAAAGCCCAGAATATCACATTGGCAGAAAATTCTCTACATGATTGAATCACCCAATTAACCTTTCAAAGCTCATCTCTGACTATGCTTCACACTTGCATGCTGAGTTCTAGCAGTACCAGTCCCTGTGAAATTAGAAATTGCTCTTAGAGATTATGATGTGAATGATAAAATATGGCCACAAATTCTTTGAGACTATTCTGAAATGGCCCCTGAAAGATGTTCACATCCTAGTCCATATATGAATGTTATCTTCAACAGCAAAATGGATTTTTCAGACATAACTGAGATCTCAAGATGGGGAGAATATTGAGAATTATCCCAGTGGGTCCACTGTAATCACAGGAGTCTTTATAAGAGGTATGCAAGTTAGAGTGAGAGAAGAAAAAGTGACAACCCTCATATACCACCAGTGGGAATAAAAATGGTCTGGCTGATTTGGAAAAGAGTTTGGACTTTTCTTAAACCCACACCTACCAAATGGCCTAGACATTCCATTTCAAGTTGCTCACCCAAGAGAAAGCAAATATTTTCTTAGAAATGCTTATGTATAAATGTTCATAAGAGATGTGTTCATTCACAATAGCTAAAAACTTGAATCTAACCAAATATTCTTCAACAGGCAAAAAAGGATAACTATTGATTACACAAAACCGTGAAGGAATCTCAAAATGATTTTTTAAAAAGTAATCTGACATATAGAGACCAAAAAGCAAATATAGATGTCTGGGGCCAGATGTGAAGAAAGGGCATATGGCAAAAGCAAGGGTGGCTTTTGAGGGTAATAGGTATATCCTGTCTTAATTGTGGCAGTGGTGTCCTGAGTGTGTGTGTTTGTCAGCGTTCATTGAATTTCATTTTAAACTGATATAGTTTATTGTACAGAGATCATAGCTCAATGAAGTTGATTTCTGAAACATTCATAGGAAGGAAAGAGTACAGAATATGATAAACCAACCTAACTACATTACAAAAATACAAAACAACCTCCCTGAAAGGGGCAGGAGAAGAAGTACTGATTTAAGTAACTGAAAATGAGTGTACTTCATAAGACTAGAGGTAAAAGAAACTGCACAGAAGCACTGCAGTGTAGTTAGTGAAGTAATTTCACCCAAGGGTATGGGTTAATATTTCTACCACTGTTAGGCATGTATACCAGAATCGAACAATTAAATAAATGAATGACAATTGGTCAAAGGTGGCTTTCTCACTGTTGGAGGAGAAGGTTAGAGACAAGCTAGAGTGAAAGGTTAGAAAGAGGACTTCCCTGGTGGTCCAGTGGCTACCACTTCATGTTTCCAATGCAAGGGGCCTGGGTTTGATCCCTGATCAGGGAACTAGATCAAAAATGTGACAACTAAGAGTTTGAATGCCACAACTAAGAGTTTGCATGCTATAGCTAAGACCCAGCACAGCCAAATAAATAAATATTAAAAAAAAAAAAACCTAGTTAAAGAAAAACTGTTATTTTTTTAAAGGGTAGAATGACCTATGTGATAATGGATCAAAGTTGGTGACATCAGTAGGAACACATGTTTAGCTTAACTCACATTTAGCTTAATATACAGCTGGCTGCATATAGAAATATTTATTTATGTGTGTATTGTCCATCTAATCAAGACTATGGTTTTTCCAGTGGTCATGTATGGATGTGAGAGTTGGACTGTGAAGAAAGCTGAGCACTGAAGAATTGATGCTTTTGAACTGTGTGTTGGAGAAGACTCTTGAGAGTCCCTAGGACTGCAAGGAGATTCAACCAGTCCATCCTAAAGGGGATCAGTCCTGGGTGTTCTTTGGAAGGACTGATGCTAAAGCTGAAACTCCAGTACTTTGGCCACCTCATGCGAAGAGTTGACTCACTGGAAAAGACTCTGATGCTGGGAGGGATTAGGGGCAGGAGGAGAAGGGGACAACCGAGGATGAGATGGCTGGATGGCATCACCGACTCGATGGATGTGAGTTTGAGTAAACTCCAGGAGATGGTGATGGACAGGAAGGCCTGGTGTGCTGCGATTCATGGGGTCGCAAAGAGTCGGACACGACTGAGCGACTGAAATGAACTGAACTGAACTGATAGTATACACATTTATGGCTAATTTCTTGGTCTAGAAGGACCTGGAAGGAATGACACTTGGTATAGTGTCCAGATTTTGGTTTCTAAGATTCTCCAATAAAAGGAGCCAGGATTCTTCAGAAAGACTAATTTTGTGGTGATAGCAGAAAATATCTATGATAAGTCCAGAGCATCTTGTAATGGCAGAAAGCAATAGGTGTTAAAACAAACAAATAAACAAAAGCCTACATTGATGATGGTTTGTTAAAGGGACACAGGGCCAGCTGAAAGGGCTCCAGTCACCAAAGGTTGAAAAATTTGAGCAACATAGAATTATATTATAATCCAGTGGCTCAGATGGTAAAGAATCTGCCTGCAATGCAGGAGACCCAGGTTCAGTTCCTGAATTGGGAAGATCCTCTGGAGAAAGGACTAGCTACCCACTTCAATATTCTTGTCTGGACAACCCCATGGACAGAGAAGCCTGTCAGGCTACCATCCATGGGGTCGCAAAGAGTCAGACATGACTCAGAAACTGACACTGTCACTGTCAAAGGAAAACCAGACGTCTCAAGTTAAGGGATATACTGCTTCTCTGTGTATGGGAAGATTCAAGAGATTGGGCTCACTGAAATCCTTCCTTTCATATGCATCTCACCTACCTGGAGCCAGTATCCGTGTTTTCTTGTCCTAAATTTCCTCAGAGGTTATTGTAGGGAATGGCTGCAGTCTGACAGCTAGTAAATAGCAGGTATTCCAAAAAGTTTACTTTTTAAAAATTCCCTGAAAAATATTAAAAGCGATAAAGAAGGACACTAGCTAACAAAAGAGGAACAGACCATCAAAAAGATAATATACATTTTTGTGATCACGCACATAATCTTGAAATACACATAGCAAAATCCCGTCCAATTGCAAGGAGATATTGACATGATCCAAACGCAAGGGGGTGATTACAGTGCATCTCAAGCAGAGACAGAGAGAGAAGGCAGATGGAGTGACCTGAGCGCTCACACTGAACTGTCTGGAAATGAGCTAGCTATAGCCAGATGGGGTCTGCATGTGAACTCAGTTTCCTTGGGAACTAATGGCTTTCTCGTGGCCCTCCATGAGGGTTTAAATAACAAGGTTTCCAGGTGCCAGGCAGCTAGAACTGCTGACAGAGTGGCCCCAAATCCAGACAGCCTGACATCCAGTATCCTGTTTGTTTCCCCACCAACAAGCTGCTTCCATTCTTTCAGCTGACGATGACAGGGGAAGCCAAGTGGCTGGAGGACGGCTGTGCACTGAAGAGGAAGACCCTTACTGCCAGCCAGCAGCTGCTCATCCACAGGTCTCTCTGGATGATGGAGGGGAACCCCTGCCCTTTCTCCTGTTGAGTCACCTTGACCTCTGTAAGTTTGCCTAGTGAATCCTGTTCCTGAATCTGTGCCTTCTAGCAATATTGTGGAATTCACCCCACACCCTGGCGATGACAGGTGGAAACCCAGATAGTGACCCACCTGGTCTGACAGCATGAAATCTACAGGGGATTCACCTTGCAGGACATTCACCAAAATCATAAGTCAATACTTTAAAAAGCAAACTAATAAAATAGACAAGACTAGTCAAGAAAAACAGAGAAAGGACACAAAAATATACCAGGAAAGAAAAAGAGATCATAGTTAGAAATACTGAGAATAAAGGTAAACCATGAAGTTTAAAGTTTAGATGGAATGGATCTTTTATGAAATATAAAAAGTTTAAATTAACTCAATGATAGATTGGAAACATGAGTAAATCAAGAACCATTTAAAGAATTCAATCATTGCCCAAGCCTCCTCCATACCCAGCCACCCACCACATATCAGGCTCAGATGGGCTCATAAATTATTTTATCCAAACCTTCAAAGAACATATAAATAATCTATCTCCTATTAAACTGCTTCAGATACAAGAAAAAGATAAATACCTACCCAACTAATCTTATGAGATAATTGATAAGGTAGTTCTAAACCCAAATTGGACAATTATAGAAAAGTAAATTATACACAAATGTTGCTTATATTTATAGATGCAAAAATATTTTTTAATTGGAGTGTAATTGCTATACAATGTTGTTTTAGTTCCTGCTGTACAACAATGTGAATCAGCTATGTGCTGTGCTGTGCTTAGTCACTCAGATGTGTCCAGCTTTTTGCAACCACATGAACTGTAGTCCCCCTAGGCTCCTCGGTCCATAGAATTTTTCAGGCAAGAATACCCAAGTGGGTTGCTATTTCCTCCTCTGGGAGATCTTCCTAACCCAGGGAATCAAACCGATGTCTTCTGCATTGGCAGGAAGATTCTTTACTGCTGAGCTGCCATGGAAGCCCACACTTAGCCTCATTAAGTTCTGTTATATTTCAAGTATAAACTTTTTAAAGTCTCACAAGTTCTATCGACATCCCTACAATTTTTTTAAAGCCAGATTAGGCCTTAGACATCTCATTGTTAATTGTCATGAGACAGTGGCAGCACTGAAGCCAATGTTTAGAGAAGGGTTTCTTGACTTCAACACTATGGGCTTTTAGAGTCAGTAGGGAGGGGTGTCCTGGGCACCTTGGTATGTTTAGCAGCACACCTGGCCGCTATCAACTGTAATGTCAGCAACACTGCCCCCTAGTTACAACAACCCAAACTGTCTCCAAACGTTATCAGGTGTCCTCAGGGGTAGGGGAAGGGTACTAGCCCCCTGTAGAGACCACTGGTCTATAGATTTGAGAACAGAAAAGATTTCCTCAATCAAGTGGCCACTTATATATAATGGCAGCTGTCATTTTCAGACCAAGTTATATAAAGGATACCACTCTTAAAAGAAAAGAAAAATCACATAAGGATGTATTATAGGCAACTGAGTCATGAACCAAAATTAAATATCAACGTGGAAAAAAGAAAAGGGAAGCTGTGAGTCATAAAATTAACAAAAATGACCTTTATTTTCACTATAATGAGTCTCAGTGTGGGTTTATTTTCATCTTGTGTAGGACTGAGAATTCCAAACATTTTCAATTTCAAGATTCACATCTTTCTTCAATTCTGGCAAATATCTCAACTGATATCTCTTCATATACTGCTTCTTCACCACCACTTCTTTCTCCTGGACACACAGACTATATTTCTCAGCCTTGCTTGCCATTAGATGCAGGTATATAACAGGGTTTGAGCCAAAGAAACAAAACCTCTTACAGGCAATCCTCTTTTCTCTGCCTACAGGTTGGAAGCAAAATATATCAAGACCTTAAAGTATAACAGAATTGCAGAATAAAGAGTCCTCCTTAATGAAAGATTCACTGAACACTTACATTTGGCTTTTAGACAAAATAAATTCTATTACTTTAAACTGATAACTTTTGAGGTACATTTGTTATAGCAGTAAACATTGCCTTATATAATAAGACAAGAGATAGAGAAAATAAGTGATCCAGTGCAGAGAATTTCCAGGGGAATTGTAAATGGTGTTCCCCAGATGAGAGCTGGGCAGTGGTTGAGAGTGCCAACCTGATCCAGATTAGAAATAAGCATAGTGGCTTCCAGGAGGGATGGTGAGGGATTAGTTTGATTGTATGGAAAACTGGATTGATAGATATTTTGATGTGCAAACAACAAGATATCCTCTTGAAGCCCTGGAAAAGAAACATCGAGGAAATTTACTTTGGAAAATAAAATGTTGACACAGAAATGCAACATAAAAAACTACTTGGCTCATCAGGGAACAATATTTATTGCATAGTTCCAAGATTGCATGTATGTGGTAGGAATATAACCAAAAAAAGAGAGAAAATTCTGTTAGGATACATATGTAAGATCAAATAAGAATGTTAAATCCTTGGATTCCATAGTAAGAAGTCACTAGGTATTATGGATAAGGTATAAAACCAAAAAGTCAAGAAATAGTAGTATAAGTATCTATGTAGAATAATCAAAGTGAATAGCAAGAGAAGAAAAGAATGTACAGTGGTTGCCTTCAGGAATTAGAAATCTGGGATAAAAAGCTATTTGTCATCAGAAACATTATACCACTATTTGACTGAATATGTACATATGTGGAGAAAGCAATGGCACCCCACTCCAGTACTCTTGCCTGGAAAATCCCATGGACAGAGGAGCCTGGTAGGCTGCAGTCCATGGGGTTGCTAAGAGTCAGACACGACTGAGCAACTTCACTTTCACTTTTCACTTTCATGCATTGGAGAAGGAAATGGCAACCCACTCCAGTGTTCTTGCCTGGAGAATCCCAGGGACAGAGGAGCCTGGTAGGAGGCCATCTGTGGGGTCGTACAGAGTTGGACACAACTGAAGCAACTTAGCAGCAGCAGCAGCATGTATGTATACTGGACTTACCTGCTGGCTCAGATTGTAAAGAATTTGCCTGCAGTGCAGAAAAGTGGGAAGATCCCCTGGAGAAGAGAAAGGAAACCCTTTCCAGTATTCTTGCCTGGAGAATTCCATGGACAGAGAAGCTGGCAGGCTACAATATCACTTTGGTAAATATGAATCTATGTATTTTTTTAAAAAACCAATTTGCTTACATCAGGCATTTCTAATCTTCAGCCTGACTGCACCACACTTTTTAAATGGCTTATATTCAGGATATGGATAAATTTATCTTGATGGCAGATGGTAAAAATCAATGTGCCTTCACATTGTTTTTATAGAGTAAAATGATTCTTTGAGGGCTTTTTGTTCTTTCCTTAAAAAGAAAATAATACCAATAAAATAAAAAGGAATTATTGGCTGAATGTTGCTAAAATCATTTAAGATGGGACTTGGAGTATAACTTTCAGGTTCTTTAATAACTTTAAAAGACCCTTAAATAACTTTAAATCATTTGGAAGAAAAGTTATGACCAACCTAGATAGCATATTCAAAAGCAGAGACATTATTTTGCTGACTAAGGTCCGTCTAGTCAAGGCTATGGTTTTTCCAGTGGTCATGTAGAGTTGGACTGTGAAGAAGGCTGAGTGCCGAAGAATTGATGCTTTTGAACTGCGGTGTTGGAGAAGACTCTTGAGAGTCCCTTGGACTGCAAGGAGATCCAACCAGTCCATTCTGAAGGAGATCAGCGCTGGGTGTTCTTTGGAAGGAATGATGCTAAAGCTGAAACTTCAGTACATTGGCCACCTCATGCGAAGAGTTGACTCACTGGAAAAGACTCTGATGCTGGGAAGGATTTGGGGGCAGGAGGAGAAGGGGACGACAGAGGATGAGATGGCTGGATGGCATCACTGACTCGATGGACGTGAGTCTGAGTGAACTCCGGGAGTTGGTGATGGACAGGAAGGCCTGGCGTGCTGCGATTCATGGGGTCGCAAACAGTCAGACACGACTGAGCGACTGAACTGAACTGAACTGGAATATAACTTTAAGGTTCTTTAATAACTTTAAAAGACTCTTAGATAACTTTAAATCATTTAAGATGGGACTTAGAATCTAATCTCTGCATCCTGGAATGCAAAGTCAAGTGGACCTTAAGAAGCATCACTCGAACAAAGCTAGTGGAGATGATGGAATTCCAGCTGGGCTATTTCAAATCCTAAAAGATGATGTTGTGAAAGTGCTGCACTCAATATGACAGCAAATTTGGAAAACTCAGTAGTGGCCACAAGACTGGAAAATGTCCATTTTCATTCCAATCCCAAAGAAAGGCAATGCCAAAGAATGTTCAAACTACTGCACAGTTGCACTCATCTCACACGCTAGCAAAGTAATGCTCAAAATTCTCCAAGCCAGGCTTCAGCAATACTTGAACTGTGAACTTCCAGATGTAAGCTGGATCGAATCACCGCTCTAGGTTTGATGCAGGATACAGGATGCTTGGGACTGATACACTGGGATAATCCAGAGAGATGGTGTGGGTTTGCGGGGAGGGGTCGGGATGGGAGTTCATGTACACTCGTGGCTGATTCATGTCAATGTATAGCAAAATGAATACAGTATTGTAAAGCAAAACAAACTAAAAAATAAAAATTAATTAAAAAAAAAAAAAGAAAAGGCAGAGGAACCAGAGATCAAATTGACAACATCCACTGGATCAACAAAAAATCAGGAGAATCCAGAAAAACATCATTGACTAAGCTGAAGCCTTTGACTGTGTGGATCACAACAAACTGTGAAAAATTCTTCAAGAGTTGGGGATACCAGACCACCTTACCTGCCTCCTGAGAAATCTGTATGCAGGTCAAGAAGCAACAGTTAGAACTAGACATGGAACAACAGACTAGTTTCAAATTGGGGAAGGAGTACATCCAGTCTAAAGGCTGTATATTATCACCCTGTTATTTAGCTTCTATGCAGAGTACATCATGCAAAATGCCGGACTGGATGAAGCACAAGCTGGAATCAAGATTGCTGGGAGAAATATCAATAACCTCAGATATACAGATGATACCATCCTTATGGCAGAAAGCGAAGAGGAACTAAAAAGCCTCTTGATGAAAGTGAAAGAGGAGAGTGGAAAAGCTGGCTTAAAACTCAACATTCAAAAAATGAAGATCATGGCACCCAATCCCATCAGTTCAGTTCAGTTCAGTCACTCAGTCATGTCCAACTCTTTGTGACTCCATGAATCGCAGCACGCCAAGCCTTCCTGTCCATCACCATCTCCCAGAGTTCACTCAAACCCCCAATACTTCATGGCAAATAGATGGGGAAACAATGGAAACAGTGAGAGACTTTATTTTCTTGGGCTCCAAAACCACTGCCGATGGTGCTTGCAGCCATGAAATTAAAAGATACTTGCTCCTTGAAGGAAAAGCTATGACCAACCCAGATAGCATATTAAAAAGCAGGACATTACTTTACTGATAAAAGTCCATCTAGTCAAAGGTATGGTTTTTCCAGTAGTCATGTATGGATGCAAGATTTGGACTATAAATAAAGCTGAGCACCGAAGAATTGATGCTTTTGAACTGTGGTATTGGAGAAGACTCTTGAGAGTCCCTTGGACTGCGAGAAGACCAACTAGTCAATCCTAAAGGAAATTAGTCCTGAATATTCATTGAAAGGACAGTTGCTGAAGCTGAAGCTCCAATACTCTGGCCACCTAATATGAAGAATTGACTCATTGGAAAAATACCTTAATGCTGGGAAAGCTTGACAGCAGGAGCAGAAGAGGACAACAGAGGATGAGATGATTGGATGGCATCACCGATTCAATGGACATGAATTTGAGCAAGCTATGGGAGTTGGTGATGGACAGGGAAGCCTTGTGTGCTGCAGTCCATGGGGTTGCAAAGAGTTGGACACAACCAAGTGACTGAACTGAGCTGCAGTAGAATCTAACAGGCATGCATTCTTGTCAGGGAAATAGTACTTCAAGTTATAATAGAGTGACTGGATGGGTCTATAATGCAAAAATGTGATGCTTATTTCAACCTATTTAAATTTTTTTGGGGGGGGCCATGCCACAAGCATGTGGGATTAGTTCCCCAACCAGGGATTGAACCCACACCCCCTGCATTGGGGGCCAGAATCTTAACCACTGGACCACCAGGGAAGTCCCAGAAAAACCTCTATCTGTAATGACCTCTTCAGTGGGAACATTTTAGCTGGCGCCAAGTCCACATCTGTAGTGAAAGCATAAATAATCTACACACACTTCATCTTGCATAAAAAGAGAGCAGAAACAGCATGAACAGGAGAGTCAGAAACATGGCAATAATATACCCCCTATTTCCAAAAGATGCCCAAACGAAAATATTCCCTTTCACTGTCAGACTAGGGATTTGACTTTGTGGCCAAATTGTCAGCTCAGAAAACAAGGCAATGATGAATCTATGGCAGAGAAAGGAGAGAATAGAGAAATCAAAACAGTTGGGCTTTGATGGTATTTGATGGTATCTTTTTGGCCAGTCCTGCCCTGTCTGAATGCTCCCCTCTACTGTTCTTTCCTTCTTCCTTGGCCATCCATCCTCTTCTCCCTCTTACAGCCTACTCCCTGCTCCAACCCTCCAAGGGAGCTCCGAGAAGGCTAAAGGTTATTCTGGACTTCCCCCACCACCACCCCAGACAAACACACACACACCCTTTAGAGCTTCTGGAAGGACATTTTGTTAAGCCTTTGTGAAGGTGAATATCCCATTGTATGGGTCACCTGAAGGCAAGAAGAAAATAGCAACATTCCATCTCTGCCTGAGCTAACACACCCAGGGCAAAAGATATCAGCACCTGCCAGACATGTGCTTGCCCACCGGAAGCTCCTCCCCTGTAGGCAAACACCCCCTGAGAAACTGCATTAATCCAGACACACTGGAGAGCTGGCCTTCTGCTTGGGTCATTTGCAGTTTTGGAGAGGGCTGATCTGTTTCCACATTGCCCTTACTTCTAGACTTTAATGCCCTTGTCAGGGCTATTTGTTCCAGCCCGTCCTTCATGAGATGCTCTTTATGGGATAGTGAAGTTAGTTTGATTTTAAAAACTAATATAGCAATGGCTGAATGTAGTTTACTTTCAACGTATCTTTATTTTACTGGAAATCTTTGATCTTCCAACCAAAAAAAAGACCTACGCTTCTGCTTCTATTTTGCTGTGGGATTCTGAGTAAATCACTATACTATACTAAAGGACTGAAAAAAGAGTTAGGTTTCCTCTAACTCAGGCATTTTATAGCTCCATTATCCTAATGATACACACCAAAGGACAGTTTTTTTGTGTGATAAGTTAAGATTGGACAGAGCATAAAAAGGTTAGCATCAGCAAAAGGATTAATATTTTTCCTAAAAATTTAAGATAATTCTATAAATATTTGTTATCTGAGCAGCATCCCAGGTGGTACAGTGGTAAAGAATCTGCCTGCCTGTACAGGAGATGCAGGAGACATGTGTTCAGTCCCTGGTCGGGAAGACCCCTTGGAGAAAGGAATGGCAACCCAATCCAACCTTCTTGGCTGGAAAATTGCACGGACAGAGGAGCCTGGTGGGCTACAGTCCACGGGGTCACAAAGAGTTGGACAGGACTGAATAACTACATCAGCAGTTACGAGCATAATTGAAAGTAGAGAATGAGAGGAAGTTGACCCAAATGTACCCACTATAGAGGATTAGATTCTGAAGTCTAAGGCAAAAAGTGACTTGTAGATTGGTAGGTTATTTAAAAAAAATAACCTTGAAAAGTGCTTAAGTAGCCCACAGAGTAAACATATTCATATCTCAAGTCACACAGAAGACTGACATTCCAACTCTCCCTCCATAGGTCCAAAAAAAGTCAGTTTTCCCTTCCACACTAAAAGTATTTCTTCAGTTGACCACCAAAGTATTTGGTTTCTATTTAGAGATCATATCATATTTTTTTAATGTTTATTTAAACACTAAAATCACATGGATGCTTCAAGAAGCAAGTGGGAACCAAGATCTGCTAGGAAAGATTAGATTACATCTCCCAGGATACATTTTTGGGGTAAATGGACATCAGCTCATAAAGGGGCGTAAATGCGGTGATCACCGGCAGCGCTCCCCTCTCCGCTGTGATTTTACGATAACAGGTTATGGGAGAAGGTAGGAAAAGTATTTGAGGTCAAGGTAAGGGATACTAGTGGCGCCAGTGGTAAAGAATCCGCTGCCAGTGCAGAAGACACAAGAGACACGGGCTCGATCCCTGGATCAGGGAGATCCCCTGGAGTAGGAAATGGCAATCAACTCTAGTATTCTTGTCTGGAAAATTTCATGGACAGAGGAGCCTGGCCACGGGGTGGCAAAAAGTTGGACATGACTGAGCACACGCATGCACGCATAAGGACTACTAATAGTGGTCCACACATTAGGTTAGCCAGGGCACAGGAGGTACTAACTACAGTACTATTTGCTCAAGAGCTAGGGGAAAACCTTAGAGTCACATAATAATGTTATGAAGAGACAAAATGAAGTAACATATTTTGTGCCTCTGTTAGTATGACATATCATGAGTACACAATCACACCTGTATTTTTTAACAATTAAAAGGATTTTACTAATGAGAAAATAGATCTCAGAGGGAGTCCTGCTTATTTTTGTGGACCTACTCTCTTACCCTAAGACTGCTGAGCTCCAAAGTCCGTATCTCCCATATACTGAAAAGCTGTTTGGTGTATTCAATTTAGCGATCCTAATTATTGAGCTCTCCACTGAGGTCTGCCCTCCACTTGGATTTAAAGAAGCAAATTAATCAATGGACTATGAAATAATAATGGAAGTATTACTTTCTGGCTGTGAAGATGTATTTATCTATGAAACCATGATCCAGACAACATTTTGTGAAAAGTTCTGTATTTAAGAAAATGAGAGGCTAACCCATCACCTTTATTACGTTCCAGGGAAAGGCAGGTGTCATTCAATTGGAAATATGCTCTTGATTGATTTCTAAACAGCTCTGTTAAATGGAGCTATGGTTCTGAACACTAATCAACGGTTGTAGAATCAACAGAACTGTGATGCAAGGACGTGAGCCGCCAGGAAGAGACCAGCCTTCAAGGGATGAAAACTGCTTCACACTGCCTCCGTGGAGGATAATTTAGACATGCAATTATTGCCAAGTTCATATCTGAAGGTGACTGTGCTGTTTACAGAGTGAGTGTTTAGACGGAAGTAACGACGTTTCATTGGAAGGCATCCGGACTGTCACTTCACCAGCCTTCCACCCTGGCCCATCTGAACAGATCTGAACAGATTTGTTTACATCTTCATCTAAATTAGACTCCATTGTAGGAAACGCAACTTGAAAGCAGTGACAAGAACCAAAAGCAGTTATATATATTTTTATCGATGGGAAATATTATTACACATAACCAAATATAAAAATGTATATCCAGTGACTAATCTCTTGTGGGAACATTTCCATGGATGGACTTCCCACATTCTTACTTTCTTTCAAACAGAGATGCCAGCATCTTTGCCAGGAATCTTTTCTGGGGGATTATGGTTGCTGAATCTGTTTCCATATCATCATTTCACAAGAACAAGTGTCTAAAGAAAGAATCAGAAGAATAACGACAAACCCACCAGGGGTGTTGGACGGCTTGTGTCAGGAGCACTTCATATTGTCAAATAATCGTTATATTAATGAATTTAAAGCACATGACAGAGGGGAAGGTGTTAAGGAGAAACACACTTCTCTCATTACTTCCTCTTAAAATTTTCATTTATTTATTCTGTTGACTGAAGACTGCTAATTTATGGCATGATTGCATTTGATCATGTCATGATCGCTTTATCACACACACAACTGTGAACCACGGTATTGACAAGTTCATATCTGAAGGTGACTGTGCTGTTTACACAGTGAGTGCTTAGATGGAAGTACTCCACCCACCTGCTTATCTCCTACCTTCCATTTAAGCACATATAATAGACTTTTGTTTAACTGGAACCTGAGTTGCTTGTGGCTCAGCTGGTAAAGAATCCACCTGCAATGTGGGAGACCTGGCTTTGGGTTGGGAAGATCCCCTGGAGAAGGGAAAGGCTACCCGCTCCAGTATTCTGGCCTGGAGAATTCCATGGACTATATAGTCCATGGGGTCACAAAGAATTGGACATGACTGAATGACTTTCACTTTCACTTGTTTTACAATATTGTGTTTCTGCTGTTCAGCAAAGTGAATCAACTACACTTTTATCCCCTCTTTGTCACCATAGAGCATTGAGTAGAGTTCCCTATGCTATACAGTAGGTCCTCATTAAGTATCTATTTCATACATAGCAGTACATATATGTCAATCCCAATCTCCCAGTTCTCCCTACTCTCCTTACCCTCTTGATGTCCATATATTTGTTCTCTACGTCTGTGTCTCTAGTTCTGCTTTGCCAATAGGTTCATCTGTATCTTTTTCTGATTAAATTCCAATTTACAAAAGTTCACTCTAACACTGCCCACGTGAAGCACAGACATAACAAGGGAAGAAACCTTCATGTTCAGATATAAGTCAGTCCACTCACTCACAGGCCAACTCCACCTCGTGTGTGCATGCCTACATGCTCGGTCGCTAAGTCATGTCCGATTCTTTACAACCCCATGGACTGTAGCCTGCCAGGCTCCTCTACTCCCACCTCAGTAGGATGACAGTCGTGCTACACGCCACACACTGTGGTAACTCTTATAAGCAGAATCTTATAAGAGTCTCAGGTCTAAGCTATTTCTGCACTAGATTAGGACTGATGATAAGAATGAAAGCCACATTCTGTGTGTCTTCTGACACCCATCCAAGGGAAAACCCAGGTCTCCTCTTTGGGCTGTGCTGGAGGTAAGTGCAGACTCAGATGTGCTCAGGGTCCTGGTCCTTCCCCAGCTGTGGAAAGGGAGGGGGGACTGAAGAAGAACCAACCTTGCTGAAAGCATTTTCTCTTTTTCTTTCTCTGTTTCTCTGCCTCCCGCTTCTTCCTTACCTCCTCCATCTTCATCTACCTCTTCTTTTGCTTTCCTTTGTCTCTTCTCATCAGCTTTCCTCTCCTTCTGGGCTCAGACCTCAGCTTTACTACCTGCTCCCCTACTGACATAGACGAGGCTGAACAAGGCTGCACTGATTATTCCCACAAAACACCGTGTTATGTCATGTCCATCGGCTTTTGCACAGATGTGATCAAACACAATACATGTCCTGAAAAGGCTAAAATATGATCATACTGGGACACTTACCAAGTAAACATGAATCCAATCACTCCAAAATCTAAGGTTTAGTAAGAAATAAAATATGAAGAGGAGAAAAGAAGTTCATTTAAACCTGAACTATTCAACACCGAGGAACAGAGGCAAAGTCTTCGCAGAATATTAGTGAAATTTGGGGCGAGGAAAGGACAGAAGAGTCTTCTGTGGATTTAAAGACTTTAGTAAGCATCAAGACTGTTGGTTTGAGACCAATATAAACCAACTGCCTTTCAGTCTGACCTTTGGCAGTGCTCATGCCATTGGCATGCTGGTGGGAGAATTTGTTGTGCAAAGACTGCCTTCACATCATCAAATTAAAAACTTTTGTGCTTTAAAGGACATTGTCTGGAAAGTGAAAAAACAACCCACAGAATGGGAGAAACTATTTGGTAAGTCATAGATTCAAAAAGGGACTTACGTCTAGAATATATAAAGATGCCTTATAATTCAACAACAAAAAGACAAAGAAGTCAATTTTTTAAATGACCAAAAGACCATAATAAACACTTCTCCAAAGAGTACCATATAAATGGCCAGTAAGTACATAAAAAGAAGTTTAACAACACTAGCCATCAGGTAAATGCAAATCAGAACCCACAATAAGGTGTTAATTTACACCCACTGGTATGGAAGAGGAAGTATTAGTTGCTCAGTCTTGTCCGACCCCATGGATTGTGGCCCACTAGGCTCCTTTGTCCATGGCATTCTCCAGGCAAGAATACTGGAGTGGGTTGCTGTTCCCTTTTCCAGGGGATCTTTCCAACCCAGGGAACAAACCCAGGTCTCCTGCATTGCAGATGGATTCTTCATCATCTGAGCCACCAGGGATGCCCCCCACCCCAACCCTGTATGTGTGTTAGTCACTCAGTCATAGCAATAGTCAAAAAGGCAGAAAATAACAAGTGTTGGCTAGAATGTGGGGAAACTAGAGTCTTCATGCACTGCTGAAGGGCATGTAAAATGATGGACCTACTTTAAAAAGCATCCTAATATTTCCTCAAAAGATAAAACATAGAATTTTTTTTAAAAAAAACCAGCAATTCTACTCCTAAGTATATGCCCAATAGAAGTAAAAACATGTATCCACACAAAAACTTGTACACAATGTTCATAGCAGACATGACCTTTCTGATAACCAAAATGTAGAAACTACCCAAAAGTCCCTTAGTCAAAGAATGGATTAAAAATGTGATATGTGCTGTGCTGTGCTTAGTTGCTCAGTAGCATCCAACTCTTTGCGACCCCATGGACTATATCTCACCAGGATCCTCTGCCTATGGGGATTCTCCAGACAAGAATGCTGGAGTCGGTTGCTATCCCCTTCTCCAGTGGAAAATGTGATATATATACACACAATAAAATATTATTCTGCAATAAAGAGAAATGAACACCCTTCAACATGGATGAACTGTGAAAACATTATGCTAAGTTCCAGAAAAACATCTATGCCAAAGCCTTTGACTGTGTGGATCACAATAAACTGGGAAATTCTGAAAGAGATGGGAATACCAGACCATCTGACCTGCCTCTTGAGAAACCTATATGCAGGTCAGGAAGCAACAGTTAGAACTGGACATGGAACAACAGACTGGTTCCAAATAGGAAAAGAAGTATGTCAAGGCTGTATATTGTCACCCTGCTTATTTAACTTATATGCAGAGTACATCATGAGAAATGCTGGGCTGGAAGAAGCACAAGCTGGAATCAAGATTGCCAGGAGAAATATCAATATCTTCAGATATGCAGATGACACCATCCTTATGGCAGAAAGTGAAGAGGAACTAAAAAGCCTCTTGATGAAAGTGAAAGAGGAGAGTAAAATGTTGGCTTAAAGCTCAACATTCAGAAAATGAAGATCATGGCATCTGGTCCCATCACTTCATGGCAAATAGATGGGGAAACAGTGGAAACAGTGGCAGACTTTATTTTTGGGGGCTCCAAAATCACTGCAGATGCTGATTGCAGCCATAAAATTAAAAGACTCTTACTCCTTGGAAGGAAAGTCATGACCAACCTAGACAGCATATTGAAAACCAGAGCTATTACTTTGCCAACAAAGGTCCGTCTAGTCAAGGCTATGGTTTTTCCAGTAGTCATGTATGGATGTGAGAGTTGGACTGTGAAGAAAGTTGAGTGCCGAAGAATTGATGCTTTTGAACTGCGGTATTGGAGAAGACTCTTGAGAGTCCCTTGGACTGCAAGGAGATCCAACCAGTGCATCCTAGAGGAGATCAGTCCTGGGTGTTCATTGGAAGGACTGATGCTGAAGCTGAAACTCCAATACTTTGGCCACCTCATGCGAAGAGTTGACTCATTGGAAAAGACCCTGATGCTGGGAGGGATTGGGGGCAGGAGAAGTAGAGTACCATATAAATGGCCAGTAAGTACATAAAAAGAAGTTTAACAACACTAGCCATCAGGTAAATGCAAATCAGAACCCACAATAAGGTGTTAATTTACACCCACTGGTATGGAAGAGGAAGTATTAGTTGCTCAGTCTTGTCCGACCCCATGGATTGTGGCCCACTAGGCTCCTTTGTCCATGGCATTCTCCAGGCAAGAATACTGGAGTGGGTTGCTGTTCCCTTTTCCAGGGGATCTTTCCAACCCAGGGAACAAACCCAGGTCTCCTGCATTGCAGATGGATTCTTCATCATCTGAGCCACCAGGGATGCCCCCCACCCCAACCCTGTATGTGTGTTAGTCACTCAGTCATAGCAATAGTCAAAAAGGCAGAAAATAACAAGTGTTGGCTAGAATGTGGGGAAACTAGAGTCTTCATGCACTGCTGAAGGGCATGTAAAATGATGGACCTACTTTAAAAAGCATCCTAATATTTCCTCAAAAGATAAAACATAGAATTTTTTTTAAAAAAAACCAGCAATTCTACTCCTAAGTATATGCCCAATAGAAGTAAAAACATGTATCCACACAAAAACTTGTACACAATGTTCATAGCAGACATGACCTTTCTGATAACCAAAATGTAGAAACTACCCAAAAGTCCCTTAGTCAAAGAATGGATTAAAAATGTGATATGTGCTGTGCTGTGCTTAGTTGCTCAGTAGCATCCAACTCTTTGCGACCCCATGGACTATATCTCACCAGGATCCTCTGCCTATGGGGATTCTCCAGACAAGAATGCTGGAGTCGGTTGCTATCCCCTTCTCCAGTGGAAAAATGTGATATATATACACACAATAAAATATTATTCTGCAATAAAGAGAAATGAACACCCTTCAACATGGATGAACTGTGAAAACATTATGCTAAGTTCCAGAAAAACATCTATGCCAAAGCCTTTGACTGTGTGGATCACAATAAACTGGGAAATTCTGAAAGAGATGGGAATACCAGACCATCTGACCTGCCTCTTGAGAAACCTATATGCAGGTCAGGAAGCAACAGTTAGAACTGGACATGGAACAACAGACTGGTTCCAAATAGGAAAAGAAGTATGTCAAGGCTGTATATTGTCACCCTGCTTATTTAACTTATATGCAGAGTACATCATGAGAAATGCTGGGCTGGAAGAAGCACAAGCTGGAATCAAGATTGCCAGGAGAAATATCAATATCTTCAGATATGCAGATGACACCATCCTTATGGCAGAAAGTGAAGAGGAACTAAAAAGCCTCTTGATGAAAGTGAAAGAGGAGAGTAAAATGTTGGCTTAAAGCTCAACATTCAGAAAATGAAGATCATGGCATCTGGTCCCATCACTTCATGGCAAATAGATGGGGAAACAGTGGAAACAGTGGCAGACTTTATTTTTGGGGGCTCCAAAATCACTGCAGATGCTGATTGCAGCCATAAAATTAAAAGACTCTTACTCCTTGGAAGGAAAGTCATGACCAACCTAGACAGCATATTGAAAACCAGAGCTATTACTTTGCCAACAAAGGTCCGTCTAGTCAAGGCTATGGTTTTTCCAGTAGTCATGTATGGATGTGAGAGTTGGACTGTGAAGAAAGTTGAGTGCCGAAGAATTGATGCTTTTGAACTGCGGTATTGGAGAAGACTCTTGAGAGTCCCTTGGATGCAAGGAGATCCAACCAGTGCATCCTAGAGGAGATCAGTCCTGGGTGTTCATTGGAAGGACTGATGCTGAAGCTGAAACTCCAATACTTTGGCCACCTCATGCGAAGAGTTGACTCATTGGAAAAGACCCTGATGCTGGGAGGGATTGGGGGCAGGAGAAGGGGATGACAGAGGATGAGATGGCTGGATGGCATCACCGACTCGATGGACATGAGTTTGAGTGAACTCCGGGAGATGGTGATGGACAGGGACGCCTGGCGTGCTGTGATTCATGGGGTGGCAAAGAGTTGGACATGACTGAGAGACTGAACTGAACTGAAGGGAAACAATTCAGTCACAAAGGACCACATGGTATATGACTCTGCTTATACGAAATGTACACGAAAGACAAATTGATAGACACAGAAAATAGCTTTGTGTTTGCCCAGAGCTGGAGGATGGGGTGGTTGGGAAGTGACTGATGATGAGCACAGGGAATCTTTTTGTGGTGATAAAAATGTTCTAAACTTGCGGTGGGAGTCATAGAAGTCTGTGAATTTATGTACTTTAAATAGACAATGTAGTCAGGGGTCCGCAACCTCTGGGATCTAATGCTTGATGGGTGACCTGAAGTGGAGCTGATGTAATCATAATAGAAATAAAGTGCACAATAAATGTAATGTACTTGAGTCATCCCCAAACCATCCCCTACTCCAGACTGTGGAAAAACTGCCTCCACGAAACCTGTTTCTTGTGCCAAAAAGGTTGGGGACTGCTGGTGTTGAGTATGTGGATTATGTCTAAATAAAAATTTTTTTAAATATAAAAGACTTCCTGGGCATTACAGAACTGGATCCACAATCAACCACCTCATCTCCAAATGCTGCTAGCACATTTTCTGTTGTTATGACAAACCACAAAATCCCCAAAGAAATTTCTAAATCCCCCCTGGTGAGGGGAAACATAATGTGCCCACCTATTGAGAACCACTGGAAAAGAATAATGCCAGAGGACACAACTGAGCAACCACACTGGAGACTGGTTCCCAGGTGGCACTAGTGGTAAAGAATCTGCCTGCCAGTGCAGGTGACACAAGAGACACTGATTCAACTCCTGGGTCTGGAAAGGAATAGCAACCCACTCCAGTATTCTTGCCTGGAGAATCCCAGGGACAGAAGGAAGAGCCTGGCAGGCTACAGTCCATGAGATAGCATAGAGTCAGACACGACTGAGCCCTGGAGACTGGCAATACTCTTGATAATAGGTAGTGGGCTTCCCTGATGGTTCGACAGTTAATAATCCACCTGCCAATGCAGGAGATGTAGGGGATGCTGCTTTGATCCCTGGGTTGGGAAGATCCCCTGGAGAAGGAAATGGCAACCCACTCCAGTATTCTTGCCTGGAGAATCCCAGGGACAGAGGAGCCTGGTGGGCTATAGTCTATGGGGTTGCAAAGAGTCAGACATGACTTAGTGACTAAACACAGCAACAAACACATCAATGCTCGTGTAATAATAATAATAACAAGAAAAAAACAGTTGTTAAATAAGGAAAGTTAAAACCTATAATAACCTAAATGGGAAAAGGATTTGAAAAAGAATACATACATGTATATGTATAAATGAATCATTTTGCTGTACACTTGAGACTAACACAAACTGTTAATCAGCTATGCTCCAATATAAAATAAGATTTTTTTCAGAAAAGAAAAAGGGACTTCCATGGTGGTCAAGTGGTTAAGACTTCATATTTTCACTGCTAGGGGCTCAAGGTCAATCCCTGGTTTGTGAGCTAAGATCCCACATGCTGCACAGAACCTCGCCAAAGAACTTAATTAATTAAAAAAAATTTTTTTAAGAAAAAAACCTTAAGACAATAAATTATTTGATGAAATAATGAAAGCCGGAAGCTACCAAATGTAAATGTATTCATTTATTGGCCTCTTTGAATGACAGTCAATGTCTTTGTTAGTCTTTGAAATTATAAAATTTTTTCATCACACACAAAAGACAAAATCTCTATATTGTAAAGAGATAGCTCCCCTCCATTTAAAATTGAATGCTGAGTGATCAGGGAAGGAAATAGAGTCAGAGCTCTCTGTACGAGGAGGCCAGTGGTTGCTTCTCCATCCCAGGTGACAAAAGCCCTGTGCAACTCATGATGTGTGCATTACATGTGAGGACAGAAAGATATTCACCACTCATTGGCTGTGATATGGGGAGGGCAGAGAGAGAATCTCGAAAAACATTCAAACAACACACACGTACAAGAGCTGGCAGAGACGGAGATTCTGAATGTGAAGCCAAAGCTAGAGTGACTTGGGAAGACAGAAGGAAACAAGAGATTAGGGTGGTAGTGACTGAAGCTTAGATCGTAAGGTAGATTATTTCCTTTGCTTCCTAGCTCCATCTCCTGTTTGCTGTGTAATCTTGGACAAGTTACTTAACCTCTCTGTGCCACATTTTTCCCATCTGCAAAATAAGGATGATACATAGTATTTACTTCAATGGCTTGATGTGAAACTTAGATGAATTAGTCCCCTGAAGTACTTAGAAGAGTTCTGGGCACACGAGACACCCATAACAAACTACTATTATTCCACCCAGGCAATCTGAGGCTGGCTGATCTAGTGTGCTTCAACACTTTGTTCACGTAGATACACATATCAGGGACTGAGGGAATGGCCTCTGGTCCTTCTTCATAGGAAAATACACCAGGACAAGGGTCATTGGTGGAAGGCGTGAGAGTGATTGCTTGTGAGTGATTATTATGGGGTCGTAAAGAGTCGGACACAACTGAGCAACTGAACTGAACTCAACTGAGGACCATTTCTAGTTGTAGTTGGGAGACAGTCACATGGATGCCCAAGCCAGAAGGGATGTCAGTGATGTGAGCCCAAGTTACTCATTTGCAGCTGACAACAGTATACTCAGAGAGGTTCTATGAGTTGGCCAAAAACACACAGCTATAAGGGCAGAAATGGGGGTAGAATGTTCTTAACTATTACTTTAGTACTCTGTCATCACAATCTAGCCCAGATCTGGATGATTCAGCCTTCAACACAGAGGCCTTGTGCTACAAAGAGGGGTGGGGGCAGGATGTGCAATCTAAGGGAGTACAGGATCATTTTATAGCCTAGTCAATTCATCTGTGAGATCCCCATTCATCAGCTCAAGATCTCCAGAAATGGCCCATCCATCTGTCACTGGGTACCTGAAGGATGCCAGAGGACTCCATAGCCTGCTTCCACCCAAGGTGTTTAGGGACACAAGTGCATCTCTGGATGATGGGGTAAGCCCAATGAACCCCATCACCCATGTTTTTAGGAAACTCCAGCAACTCCAAGTAGGCACTAATGCAAGAAAGGGAATCTACTCAGCAAAGAAGAGACATAAACTCAAAGCAGCGCTGCCCAGGGACTTCCCTAGTGGTTCAGTGATTGAGAATCCACCTGCCAATGCAGGGGACGTGCTTGATCCCTGGAAGATCCCAAATGCCTCGGAGCCACAGGCACATACACCACAACTTCTGAGTCCTTGCTCTAGGACCCGGAAGCTGCAACTTTGGAGCTCAGGCACTGCAACTACTGAAGCCTGCATACCTAGAGCCCATGCTCCACAACAAGAGGAACCATTGCGATGAGAAGCCTCCGCTCACAGCAAGTAGAAAATGCCCACGCACAGCCAAGAAGACTCAGCACAGCCAAAGAAAAAAAGGCAGTACTGCCCTCAGTGAGCTCCAAGAGCTCCCCAGTCAAGACTCCTCTCCTGGCTGTTTCCCAGGGAAATAGTTCTATCTGTTGTCTTGGTTACCACTGCAAAGCAGTGAAAGCATGATTGCTTTTTTCCAGCCCCTTGAAGGTACATTATACTTTCCTTTGGGGACTATCAAGTGACAGGACAATCTGAAAATACTTCTCTGTAAACTTCAGCCCACAAGTGAGAGTCTACAGAAAGGCATGTTAGTCAGTGCCTGGGGATGTTGTGCTTTGGAAGTTTCTGAGGCGTCCTCTGGATTTAGAGTGGATTTCATGAACATTTGACAGATCATCAAGCCAAGAGAGAGGGTCAAGTTTAAATGTAGAACTTGCCATCTGACTTTTTTAAAGCACTTTCATAGCAACAAAAGTTTCCCTTCTGTTAAAACAGTTAGATACAGGAATTAAATGTTTCAATCCAATTTTACATTTTGAATTTAGCCCTAATTCCAGCTTTTCATCGGAAGGAACCATCTTTAGGCTGCAAATACATCTTATTTCAGGTACTTTGGTTCAGGCACCCACAAGGGAATTGTCAAGAACTCTAATTATAAAAAGAGCAAGTGATTGAGCACCAGCTAAATTCCCATAGAATCACTGCCGATTCTGATTTGCCTGTGGCCAACAGATGCTTCTGAATTTAAGACCCATGTCTCTTAAACAGAGGTCCTGAAAGGTCACAATACATTGGGTTGGCCAAAAAAGGTTCCTCATGTTTTCCCTCAACATCTTACAGAAAAACAGAAATGAACTTTTTGGACAACTGAATATTTTGGTGCCTCCAAATCGTCATTCATTGGCACCCTTATTTATTAAGGGTGCCACATACAGGGGACATTACAAATGAAAAAATATTTTATTACTGGTTAGAGTTTTGGATCCTAACTGGACCCACACAATTTATGTAGCCTAGAGACCAATGTTTCTCTAACTTTTTTGTCTCCAGAACTTTGTATTTTTAAAAATGACTCATGACACCACAAAGCTTAGGTTTGTGTGAGCTCCATTCGTGGATATTAATCAAACCAGAAACTGAAACTGAGAAAATTCTGAAGTACTTAATTCATTTAAAAAAGAATAACAATAAACCTGTCTTATATATAATGGAGTTTTATTAAATACAGCTATAGTTTCTAAAACAAGGACAACTAATGGCATTGTTTCACATTCTTAGAAATCTCTTTAATATCTCTTTAGAAACAGCTGAATTCCCATATTTACTTCTGCATTCAAAATGTTGCAATATGTTGTTTTAGTTAAATCATATATAAAAAAACTCTCCTCTCACCTCAGACAGATGTTAATTGGAAACAGAAGGAATATTTTAATGATCTTTATAGATAATTATTAATATTACTGATACTACATAAAAATCAACATGTTGTAGTTTCTTAAAGCAAAGTAGGATCTTGAAAGTTTGTTAATAAACTTTCTGTTCATTGATACAATTTAAAATCCATGGATCTCTCTTACATTTCCCATGGACCTCTTACTCATGTACAATTTTGTAATGTCATGAAGTGGTCACTATTGTATGCACATCTTCCAAATGGCGACATATGAATATTATAGTATAAAAAAATCACTGCTTATCCCATGAGAAATACCTTTAAGGTTGAAAACTGTCCAGCTAACAAGTTGAAGGCAACATTTCCAAAATTTTAATTTCCTAATGTCTAATATTTTTTGAGCATTTGAAAAAATATTATTGGCCTGCCATTGGCCAAAAACCCACTCAGTCCTTTTCCTTGAAGTGACCAAGGTGACTCATTTTCAAGAAAATGCATGTAAATACCCAACTCTGGGTAATCAGAGTTTGTCTATCAACAGTCTTTCAAGTACAAATGATGTCCCATGAAATACAGCAGTCAGTTCATGATGCAAAGCTTTGCACAAGTACCTTTTCTCAACACAATCATCATACTCAGTATTTAGAAGAAATGCTTTATGTATATTTGCCATTTTACCACACAGTATTTAAAAGGTATATATTCAAAAGTAAATTTTTAATAAAATCAGTAATTTTTACTGCTTCATCAAGGACATTCTTAATTAAAACTGTCTTCTTTTCCCTAGAGTGTATGTTGTAAAGACTCCATATCTATGTCACTGTTTTGATTTTGCTAAAACACCAGAATTTGGGGCTTCCCTGTGGCTCAGTGTTAAAGAATCCGCCTGCCAGTGCAGGAGGTCTGGGTTCAATCCCTGGGTCAGGAAGATTCCTTTCAGAAGGAAATGGCAACCCACCCCAGTACTCTTGCCTGGAAAATTGCATGGACAGAGGAGCCTGGTGGGCTACAGTTCATGGGGTCGCAAAGAGTTGGACACAAATGAGTGACTGAGCATGCACACACACCAGAATTTTACCTTCTATTTTTGCATAGGTATCTGTGCAATTTCAACACATTGGAAAAGATAAAAAATATATCTTGGTATTAAAATGAAAATAGTTTTAATTTTACAGACTCCATTGAAATGATTTGGGGGTGGCCAGAATTCGATGGAGCACATTTTGAAAATCACTGACATGTTGAAGGAGATCTGAGGCCTCCCCATGACTCTCCTCACTTTTGTCCCACTTTGTTTGCCAAGTGGTTTAAGTGGAGAAGGTGAAATACTTCCCCCCCATAAAGAAAAATGTCCTAGACTATCCTATTACTTAACCATATGAAACTCGAACCTTTAGCCTCTTGACTTCTCTTGCGGAAAACACACCCAGGACTATGGCAGCCCCAGACTCTTGACTGGCAGAATCAAAAACCCTCCTGGGAATGGAATGAACTAGAGAGAAACCTTGAGCCCAGGAACTATAGCATACAAATTATATTCACTGTATTTCTTATTAATATAAAGACCAAGGTCCAAGGTCAACCAGTGTGGTGCTACCTTTACCATTCAATGAGTAATCAGAGTTTCAGAAAAACTGCATATAAATGAGTCTGTTTTCAATGTTTTTCCTTTGTCTGAAGACCAATATCTCAAGATAGTTTTCAAATGTCTCTTCAATGCTTTCCCCAAAAGGCATGTTAATATTTTATTTTCCAAGTAATTTTAGTTTTAGAATTATATTATGTATTTTTAAAACATACTTAGAAGTTTAGAAAACAATATCAGGAAATTCCAAATATCATTTACTGGGCTCAACAATTATTCCGATTTTGCCATACCTGGTTCATCTATTACTTTTTCTTTTTTTCCGTTTGCTGAAGTCTTTTAAGGTAAAAGCCCTCACACCATGCTATTTACCATGTGTTCTGTTGTTGTTCCATTGCTATGCCTTCTATCTTTCCCAGCATCAGGGTCTTATCATACATGATTCAAAAGGTATCTCTAACAATATAATTATGAAACCATGGTGCTGTTATTGCACCCAATAAAAATTAACAATCATTCTTTTGTTTCACATAATTTTTTGTTAATCACTCAGTCATGTCCGACTCTTTGCGGCCCCATGGACTGCTGCATATCAGCCTTCACTGTCCTTCATCATCTTCCGGAGCTTGCTCAAACTCATGTCCACTGAGTTGGTGACGCCATGCAACCATCCTGTACTCTGTCATCCCCTTCTCCTCCTGCCTTCAATCTTTTCCAGCATCAGAGTCTTTTCCAATGAGTCAGTTCTTCCCATCAGGTGGCCAAAGTATTCAGTCCTTCCAGTGAATATTCAGGGTTGATTTCCTATAGGATTGACTGATTTGATCTCTTTTTTGTCCAAGGGACTCAAGAGTCTTCTCCAACACCATAGTTCAAAAGCACCAGTTCTTTGGCACTCAGCCTTCTTCATGGTCCAACTCTCATACACATATATGACTATTGGAAAAACCATAGCTTTGACTAGATGGACCTTTATCGGCAAAGTAACATCTCTGCTTTTTAATACACTGCCTAGGTTTGTCACAGATTATTTTTCAAGGAGCAAGTGTCTTTTAATTTCATGGCTGTAGTCACTATCCACGGTGATTTTGGAGCCCAAGAAAATAAAGTTTTTCTTTGTTTCCATTGTTTCCCCTACTATTTGCCATGAAGTGATGGAACCAGATGCCATGATCTTTGTTTTTCGAATGTTCAGTTTGAAGCCAGCTTTTTCACTCTCAGGGTTTCACATAATGCTCTTTCATAAAAAATATTCCAGCTGCCTCCAAAAAGTTGATTTTACATTTGATTGGGTCAAACCAGAATCCAAATACAATCCACTCATTATATTTGGTAGTTATGTCTTAAATCTCTGTTAAGTGAGAATTTTCCTCCCCTGCTTTTTTCCTTGCCAGTCATTTACATATTGCAGAAATCAAGTCACCCAACTATAAAAATATCTTGCACTCTGAATTTGCCTCCTTGGGGTCTTAGCCTGTTTCTTTATATTTTCCTGCAAATGAGAGTTAAATCTGTAAGCTTGATTAGAATTAGTTTAAACTTTTTTTTTTTTCCAAGAATACTTCTCACTGTTACTATGAGCTAGTATCTAGATGCCCCATAGTTAGTGGGCATCTGATGAATGAATTCAGAAGATTGCAGTCTGATTCTTCCCTTTTCCCCATTATGAATCTCCCCATCAAATTTTCACTTAGGCTAATATTTAGTCTATTGGGGATCATTAACAGTTGCAAGATAGATATTACAATTCCATCATTTCTTCCACAGTTTTAACTAGAATTCTTCCTTTAAATAAAAAAAAAAAACTTTTTAGAGTGCCAAGGCTTTCTGATAACCTTGAAATACAGCTCATGAAGAAAGACAAACTAAACGTCTAATTCTTTCCTTTTAATTTCCAGTTTTGCTGTAAGTTGGTTTTGCTCCAGTTACTCCAGTGGCATCCAATGACGTTTTAAAAATTATGAACTCCAAGGTTTTTATGTAGTCAATGTTTTCAACCAATAACATTCAATATCATTTTTAATATTTCAAGATGCCCATCTTTGATCAATGAGAACCTCCTTTTTTTTTGGCCCCTGTATTTTTTGGCCAAAATGTATTTTAGTAGTCTTTTATATTTAAACACTCTTACTAGCCAGCATAATGAACCATCTACCATGCTTTCCAACATAATGAAACATTCCAGGCTCAAGAATGTCTTTCCTTCTCTGTATTTGGGTATAACTATTATTTCAGAATCACTATATTCTTTTTCATATTTATTCTACTTATTGGAGAAGGCAATGGCAACCCACTCCAGTCTCTTGCCTGGGAAGTCCCATGGACGAAGGAGCCTGGTGGGCTGCAGTCCATGGGGTCGCAAAGATTTGGACGCAACTGAGCGACTTCACTTTCACTTTTCACTTTCATGCATTGGAGAAAGAAATGGCAACCTACTCCAGTGTTCTTGCCTGGAGAATCCCAGGGACGGGGGAGCCTCGTGGGCTGCTGTCTATGGGGTCACACAGAGTCAGACACGACTGAAGCGACTTAGCATTCTACTTATTATTTATTTGGTTGTGCCAGGTCTTGGTTACAGCATATGGGACTAGTTCCCTCACCAGCAATTGAACCCAGGCCCCCTGTATTGGGAGCATGGAGTCTTAGCCACTGGGCCACCAGGGAATCCCTGCTTCTTTTTAGCAGAAATAGTACCCTAGAGGTCATTTTATATCCTTGTATGGAAGTCATCTTTTGCATAGTATTCCAATTTTGGATGTGCTAGTCATTTTTTGTCTTAGCTTTATTGAGATGTAAGTAACATATAGCAATGCATATGTTTGTACACAATGTGATGATTTGATGAACACATATTTTGTGAAATTTTATTAATATCCAAATAGGAAATATTAGTATAAACTTTTCAATCATTTTATTTCAAAATTACATATTTTCTAGATTTGTCCATGCAAAAGCTTAACACAATTGATAGCCTGTAATCAATGGGCACACTCCATTGATTAAGGTTGAGATCACTAAATACTATTTCTGCAGTGTGTATGTAAATAAACATATAGTTTTAAAGAAAAAAAAGCTAGTGAGCACCTTCATCAACTTACATAATTACCATTATATGCGTGTGTGTGTGTAGTGAGGGCATTTAAAACCTGCTGTTTTAGCAAGGAGTCAACTGTGAGAGGGCTTCCCTGGTGGCTCAGCTATAAAGAATCCACCTGCAATGCAAGAGACGCAGGTTCGATCCCTGTGTTGGGAAGATCCCCTGGAGGGGGCATGGCAGCCCACTCCAGTATTCTTGCCTGGAGAACACCATGGACAGAGGAAACTGGCGGGCTACAATCCATAGAGTAGCACAGAGTCAGATACAACTGAAGCGACTTAACACACACACACACAGAGTCCATCAATTATACTATACCTTAGGCCAAAAAAAAATCCATCTACAAGCTATTTCCATTCTCAAGTTTTGTCACTATGTTGCCCAACAAAGAACAAAAGATAATCTTGTAAAAACTGCACTATTGCAGCCAAAAGGTACAACTGTCAACAGTATAAAATGATCACTCAATTACATTTGATCTTCACAGCATCTTTGTGAAGGGAATATTACAATACCTCCATATTCAGTACAGGAAATTAAATTTCAGAAATATTAAATAGCACATCTAAGATTACACAGCTAATAAAGGATAGCCAGGACTTAAACCCACTTCTGTTTCATGCTACATTCTGTGCTTTTTATCACCAGACACTGCCATGTGTCATCTGCTTTAGTACTGGTTTAAAATTCATGAATGTTTATATTAACTGGTCATACATTAGGCCACAAAGTATTTTTTTCTTTTTTTTTATTTTACTTTATAATACTGTATTGGTTTTGCCATACATCAACATGAATCCATGTGTGTACATGTCACAAAGTAATTTTAATAAATTCAAAAGTGAAGTTTGTACAGAAGGTATTAGTGAAATATAATAAAAAAGAACTAATAACTAACATATAAATAAAAATATCATCTCAAAATAATTGGGGCCTCCTTGGTGACTCGGTTAGTAAAGAATCCACCTGCAATGCAGGAGATCCAGATTCAATCTCTGGGTCAAGAAGAATCCCCTGGAGAAGGAAATGGCAACCTGCTCCAGTATGCTTTCCTGGAGAAGCCCTTGGACAGAGGAGCCCTGAAGGCTACACTGTGTGGGGTCGCTGAGTCGGATGGGACTGAAGCAACTTAGCAGACAAAATAATTACTGATAGTAATCAAAGAGTACATCAAAACTACAATTACCAATTATTTACAAAATGCAACAATGAGATGATGACACATCAAACCCAATACAGTCCCACCAAAGACATACTCCTTAGGAAAACTAAATGTTTTAAACAGTGTCATTACTAAACAAGAAGGAATGAATGCAAAAGAACTAAAAACTCAATTCAGGAAGTTATAAAGTGGAATACACAACAAACTTGGGATAAAGCAAGATGAAGTTGATAAATACAAAGATAAAAATTATTAAGTTAATGTTAGAATCAATAAATACATAAATAAATCCAAGGGCTGATTCTGTGAAAAAGAGAACAATATGGACAAATTTCTAGAAAGTTCACTCAAGAGAAAAAAGCAAAAAATTTAAAACTCCACAAATGTATAACTGAAGAAGAAGAAAGGGGATGTATCCATAAAGGAGAGTTAAATACTGTGATAGAATGTAATACTTCGTGTTTTTGTATGCTAACATTTACTGAAGGCTTTCTATCGCCATTTTCCTTCCTTATCTCACTTAATTCTCTCTGTGACCCAATGGTATAGCGGATGGGATTGGAGAGACAAGAGATTTGTCGGGGAAATACACCTGTAGAGGCCAATGGGGAGGAAATTTTAGAAGGTTAGGAAAGGCATCAGGCCAGGATGCAGGGCTGACCCTTGAGGAAGAGAGGGAAGGAAAGAAGTTGGGGTAGAATGAGCCTTCATTCAACTTCATTCAACTGCAGTTGAATTCTAAGAAATGCTGGGCAAGGTTGATGAGGAAAATGTCAAGGGAAGGAAGAGTACCCACCAGAGGAGATCCATGCATCCCAGTATCTCAGCTGCCTCAGTCACTGGCTGGGAGCAGCTGGTGGGAAGCATGGTTTCAGTGGAACACAAGTAGATTCAGAACATACCAAATGATCCATCAGCCAATTACCTATACATCTTAGCTTCCAAGCAGCACGCCTGAAAAACACAACTCTTGTAGACATTTGATAATATTGAACATCTGTTTTGATTTTGTTAAACTTTCAGTGACCTGGAATGTGGGTATTTCCTTAAATATGATGAATATATCTATATATTTCTTAATCATATAACCAGTATTGCACTTAATGTTAAAAAACTGGAAAAAGTCCTACTGTAGTCTGGATCAAGGCTAGAATGCCCATCATAATTACTCTTGGTAAGTATTTTTCTGAAGGTTCTAGCTAGTGCAATGTACAAGGAAAAAGAATATAATGTATAAACTTCAGAGCAGGCAACAAATAATCATTACAGTCATCCCTAGGTACTCATGGGGAGTTGCTTCCAGAACCCACATGGATATAAAATTCATGGATGCTCAAGTCATTTATATAAAATGGCATAATACAGTCACCATATATACATAATACAGTCTTACAAATACACCATAATATAGTCTTCCATATCTAGGAGTTCTACTTGGTATTTGTTTGGACTTTCAATCCACAATTGGTTGAATCCACAGATATGGAACCTGGGATACTAAGGGTCCACTGTGTTTGCAAATAATAAGATTGTAAACTGGAAACATCCACCTCCCTAACCAAATTAACTAAACATGTTTAAGAATTAGTGAAAGTTTATATATTCAATCACAAAATAAATATACAAAGATTTTTTTCCCAAAGCATTAGCAATGAGCTAGAAAAATAATAGCTAACATAAAATATAAAATACTAAGCACTACATTGGGCTTCCCAGGGGGCACTAGTAGGATAAAGAACCCTCCTGCCAATACAGGAGACAAAAGAGACATGGGTTCGATCATTGGGTCAGGAAGATTCCCTGGAGGAGGGCATGGCAACCCACTCCAGTATTCCTGCCTGGAGAATCCCATGGACAGAGAAGCCTGGTGGCCTACAGTCTATAGGGTTGCAAAGAGTCAAACACGCCTGCAGCAACTTAGCATGCATACATGCAAGCACGACATTAACGGTATGTTTATAAACCTGTTTGAAGAAGACTATAAAACTTTGCCAAGGGACATAAAACTGACTTGAATAATTGAAGAAAATGAAAGTCATTCTATTCCTAGACAAAAATCTTTAATGAATAATGAATTCAGTTCTCGGGCTTCCCTGGTGGCTCAGTGGTAAAGAATCCGCCTGCGAGTGCAAGAGATCCCGGTTCTGTCCCTGATATGGGAAGCTCTCACGTGCCTCAGAGCAGCTAGGCCCGTGCACCACAACTATTGAGCCTATGCTCTACAGCCTGGGTGCTGCAACTACTGAAGGCCACGTGACCTGGAGTCTGTTCCACAGTGAGAAGCCACTGCAATGAGAAGCTGGGGTCTACTGTCTAGACAGTAGCCTCTGCTCACCACAACTAGAGAAAAGCCAGTGCAGCAGTGAAGACCCAGCAGAGCCAGAAGTAAATAAGTCAATAAATTATTAAAGAGAAAAGAATTCTCTTCTCCCAAAGGTGGACTATATATTTTATCAAATTTCAATAAAATCTCCAATATAATTTTTAGGAACTGGAAAATTACTTCTAAAAATTTTTTTCTCCCCTTGGAGGAAGAATTTCATGGATTGGCCATAATTTGAACAAAAAGAAAAATTATTTTAGTAGGCTTTATTTTATTTTAAAGCATAAAAGTAACACCTATGAAAATAGTATTGGAATAAAGGATAAAAATATAGATTGATGGAACAGAAAAGGAAATCCCAGAACAGCAATATGTAAGAACAAGAATGCATCATATGTTAAAGACATTTCAGAACATTCAATATGGAAGGAATGGATTATTCAAAAATAGTATTAAAACAACTGGCTGGTGAAATGATTTAAAATTAGAACCTTACCTCAATCCATATATCCAAATATATTCCAGATGGAGTAGTTAAATGGAGGGCACAGAATAAAATCCAAAAAAATCAGAAGAAAAACAGATAAATGTTAACACAAGTTTGTGGTAGAGAAAAACTTTCTGAACATTTAAGCCAAAGTCAAATCCCTTGAAGAAAAATATAACTGATTTAACTAAATAAAAATGCAAAATATTCATGCATCATAAAAACAATAAAATAAAAATAAACATATCAAATTAGAAAAGGTATTTATTTCCATAGTGATTTCAAACATAAAATAGTCTCACAATATTAAGAGCAAGTGTAACTTAATTAAGAAAAGCTCAGTTCAGTTCAGTTCAGTTCAGTCACTCAGTCCTGTCTGACTCTTTGCAACCCCATGGATTGCAGTATGCCAGGCTTCCCTGTCTGTCATCAACTCCCAGAGCTTGCTAAAATTCATGGTCATTGAGTCGGTGATGCCATCTAACCATCTTGTCCTCTGTCATTCCCTTCTCTTCCTGCCTTCAGTATTTCCCAGCATCAGGGTCTCTTCCAAAGAGTCAGTTCTTCCCATCAGGTGGCCAAAATAATGGAGCTTCAGCGTCAGCATTAGTCCTTCCAAGAATATTCAAACTGATTTCCTTTAGGATGGACTGATTGGATCTCCTTGCTATCCAAGAGACTCTCAAGAGTCTTCTCCAACACCACAGTTCAGAAGCATCAATTCTTCAGCACTCAGCTTTCTTTATGGTCTAGTTCTCACATCAATACATGACTACTGGAAAAACCATAGCTTTGACTAGATGGACCTTTGTTGGCAAAGTAATCTCTCTGCTTTTTAATATACTGTCTAGCTTGGTCATAACTTTTCTTCCAAGGAGCAAGCGTCTTTTAATTTCATGGCTGCAGTCACCATCGGCAGTGGTTTTGAAGCCCAAGAAAACAGAGTCTCTCACTGTTTTCATTGTTTCCCCATCTATTTATGATGAGGTGATGGGACCCGATGGGACCTGAACTTCCAGATGTTCAAGCTCGATTTCAAAAAAGCAGAGGAACCAGAGATCAAATTTCCAATAACCATTGGATCATCAAAAAAGCAAGAGAGTTCCAGAAAAACATCTACTTCTGCTTTACTGACTATGTCAAAGCCTATGACTATCTGGATCACAACAAACTGTGGAAAATTCTTCAAGAGATGAGAATACCAGACCACCTGACCTGCCTCTTTAGAAATGTGTATGCAGGTCAGGAAGCAACAGTTAGAACTGGACATGGAACAACAGACTGGTTCCAAATCGGGAAAGGAGTATATCAAGGCTGAATATTGTCACCCTGCTTATTTAACTTATATACAGAGTATATAATGAGAAATGCCAGGCTGGATGAAGCACAAGCTGGAATCAAGATTGCTGAGAGAAAAATCAATAACCTCAGATATGCAGATGACACCATCCTTATGACAGAAAGCAAAGAGGAACAAAAAAGGCTCCTGATGAAGGTTAAAAAGGAGAGTGAAAAAGTGGGCTTAAAACTCAACATTCAGAAAACTAAGATCATGGCATCCAGTCCCATCACTTCATGGCAAATAGATGGGGAAACAATGGAAACAGTGACAGGCTTTATTTGGGGGAGCTCCAAAACCATTGCTGATGGGACTGCAGCCATGAAATTAAAAGACACTCCTTGGAAGAAAAGTTATGATCAACCTAAACAGCATATTAAAAAGCAGAGAGATTACTTTGCCGACAAAGGTCCATCTAATCAAAGCTATGGTTTTTCCAGTAGTCGTGTATTGATGTGAGAGCTAGACCATAAAGAAAGCTGAGTGCTGAAGAATTGATGCTTCTGAACTGCGGTGTTGGAGAAGACTCTTGAGAGTCCTTGGACAGCAAGGAGATCGAACTAGTCAATCCTAAAGGAAATCAGTCCTGAATATTCATTGGAAAAACTGATGCTGATGCTGAAACTCCAATACTTTGGCCACCTGATGCAAAGAAGCAAGTCATTGGAAAAGACTCTGATGCTGGAAGAGATTGAAGGTGGGAGGAGAAGGGGACAACAGAGGATGAGATGGTTGGATGGCATCACTGATGGAATGGATATGAGTTTGAGTAGACTCCAGGAGTTGGTGATGGACAGGGATGTCTGGTGTGCTGCAGTCCATGGGGTCGCAAAGAGTCAGACATGACTGAGTGATTGAACTGACTCACTGATTTTGAGACCTCATGGACTGGAGCCCCCCAGACTCCTCTGTCCATGGGACTCTCCAGGCAAGAACATTGGAGTGGGTTGCATTTCCTTCTTCAGGGGGTCTTCCCAGCCCAGGGATGGACCCTTCATCTCCTGCATGGGCAGGCAGATTCTTTACTACTGAACCACCAGGGACGCCCTTTCCAAGTTCAATAGGAAGCTACTAAAAAGTTTAAACTTAGGAGGATGGCATGATATGATTTAAAGTTTTTAAAAGGTTCTATAGCTAATATAGGACTTCCATGTAGCTCAAGTGGTAAAGAATTTGCCTGTGATGCAGGAGACCAGGGTTCAATCCCTGGGCTGGGAAGATCCTCTGGAGGAGAGAATTGCAATCCACTCCAGTATTCTTGCCTGGAGAGTCCCATGGACAGATAAGCCTGACTCCAGTATTCTTGCTTGGAGAATTCCATGGACAGATAAGCTGGCAGGCTACAGTTCATGGAGTTGCAAAGAGTCGGACATGACTAAGTGACTAAGATACACACATGGTTAATATATGAAGAATGAATGACTATATGAAGAATGAAGCAGGTCAGAAAAACTAGTTGTAGTAGTTTAACTGGGAAGTGATAGCTGGGTTGGTTACATGTGAGACAGGAGATGGTTGGCAGTGGAAATTTAAAAAAAAATTGAAGGAATTAAAGATATCCATCTGGGAGATACAAACTAGAGAACCTGCTGATGTGGGTGCTGAGGGCATGAGAGGATTCAGAGGGTCACCCACACCTTTCTGACTTGAGACTCTGATTGAGGATATTTCTTTTTACTCACTGAGATGAAGGAGATTGGGGAAAACTGGGACTTTCAGAAGATCAGGAGGGAACTGAGTGTTTGGTTTGTAATAGGTTAAGCTTGTGGTGTATGCTTGAGATGTTCAGATGAGATAAAAACCCCATGTGACCTGCAACCCTCTTGGAGTCTCTCTGAAACGCTCTGTGAGTTCAGCCGGGTCCATCCACCACATCTCAAGGGAACTTGAACGATTCCTGGCTCTGTATGAGCTCAGGAAAGTATACTCCTCACAAACTGGGGAGAATTCATTTTCACCTAATTAATATTCCGTTCGGAATTGACCTGTCTTGTTTCCTCTGGGTACCACCTTGTTGACTGCCTTGTTTTCTGAGAGATGCAGGGGAACGTGGGGTATGGCCTTCTTAAAAGTGAAAGGAGATACCAAGTCATCTTGTATCAGTCAAATTAGAGAATACTTACAAAGAGAAACAATCCAAAAAGGGGAATGGACTCAAGAAAAATAAGGGAGCAATACCAACTGGGAGAAATCTTTGAGTCATGGTTTTCCCCTCTGAGAGCATCAGCTCCTAACTCAAAGCCTCAGATGTATCCCTGTCTCATACACACACTCACACACTGCCCACCAGGACACTGCTGCTGCTGCTGCTGCTGCTAAGTCGCTTCAGTCGTGTCCGACTCTGTGCAACCCCATGATGGCAGCCCACGAGGCTCCGCCGTCCCTGGGATTCTCCAGGCAAGAACACTGGAGTGGGCTGCCATTTCCTTCTCCAATGCATGAAAGTGAAAAGTGAAAATGAAGTCGCTCAGTTGTGTCCGACTCTTCCAGCCCTCAAACCGAGAGGTAGGGTGGAACACAGGAGAAAGACTTGCACTCCCCCAATGCTATTTAGGGCAATCATTTTGTCTTTCTCTGACAGAAAATCTTTTCTGATTTCTTCCCTTCTCCCCTCTCTCTTCTGCTGAGACATTAGAAAGGGAGTAAGTAAAGCATAGTTTTCAGAGATATCCAAAAAAGACTTATTTATACTCAGAGGGAGGAAAATAAGGAAGAAAGGAAAAGGAAGGAAGGAAAGGAGAGGTAGAGATGGAAGAAGAGAGGGGGGAAAGTAGAAAGAAGGAAGGAAGGAAGAATGGAAGGTTGTTAGAGAACTAACATTCCTGGAATACTGTCTCCCAAAAATGTGCCAGGAGCTTTGCATACTTTATATGAATAATGTTCACTGTAGTCTTACAAAGAGCCTTCCCACGTGGCTCAGTGGTAAAGTATCTGCCTGCCAGTGAGGAAGACCTGGGTTCAATCCCTGTGTTGGGTAGATCCCTTGGAGAAGGAAATGACAACCCACTCCAGTATTCTGGTCTGGAAAATCCCATGGACAGAGGAGTCTGGTAGAGTTACAGTCCATGGGGTTGCAAAGAGTCAGACACAACTTAGCGACTAAACAGCAACAGATGCCATTTATGAGATATCTGCCCCCATGACCTAACCACCTTGCAAGTTCTCACCTCCTAATGCTGTCACCTTGGGCATTAGATTTCAACACATAAATTTTGGTGAGACACAAACATTCAGAGTATAGTTATGTCTCTGCCATTACTCTAGCTCCATCCCATGTCCTTAGATTCAATGAGGTTTTTTTGTTTCCAGAGCCAAGAAAGGGAAAAAGTAAGAAGGGAACAAGAGAAGTGACCTCAACAGAGTGCCTATCTATATGAAGACTCTGCTGTTTCATCACATACTTTATCACATTTGATTCTCAAAGAAACTCATTTGCTAGGGTTTATTACCCTCATTTCAGAGATAATAAGACAAAGACTCAGAGGTATCCCTCTCCCCAATCTTGCACAACTTGTAGAAACAGAAAAAGGTTATAGAGCCTTGATCTGTTCAAATTCAGAAACAAGAAGAGGCTATACTCTTTGTAGAAGAACCCACCTCAATGGATGTGGCCTAGATTTACTCAAAGGAAAGGATTCAGGGAGCCTTCTGCTTGGAGTCCTGATATAGGTTTCAACAAATAGCATCCCCTTTATGCCCCCATGGTTATTGTTCTTTTTATGCTAGTAGGATTTCAGACATGCATAACACTTCCAAAAAAAGCAAGAGACATAAGGTCATGCACGCAATAAAATGTTAGTAAGGATGGCTCCCTGGGGAAACAAAAGACGTATGAGCAAATGCTCAGTGTTTTTGCATTTTTGTGAGTTTTTTATAAGTTATGTTTTATGATCAATCGCAGAAAATTATTCACAGGGGAAATGGTGTCTCTTGGAAAAATTGCTAGCAACATAATGATCTTGAAACACTGAGAATATGCAATAAGACAAAAAATAAATGTTGAGTAGAGGCAAAAGTGCTTCATTCTTTTGTCCTTTCATGAGGACATGGTGATAATTTGGTTGGAGAAGGAAATGGCAACCCATTCAGTTTCAAATGACTTATCACTAATGGTGTTGCTATATCTTGCTATTGGAATCCCACTAAAACTTATGGCTAAAGATTGTTTATAAACACTAATTGTGGGACTTTCCCAGGGGTTTATTAGTTAAGAATCTGCCTTGCAGTGCAGAGGACACAGATTCAATTCCTGGTCCGGGAACTAAGGTCCAACATGCCATGGAGCAACTAAGCCTGAACTCCACAGCTAGCGCATCCCAAGTGCTGCAACAAAGATCCTGTCTGCTGCAACTAAGACTGGACAAAATAAATAAATAATTTTTTTAATTGCAACCGATAGATCCATAGAGAGATAATTCAACTAAAAAATATTTCTTAGGAGCCTATAACAACAATAAACATTTGTTGAACCTCGATTAGACAGTAAGCCTGGGGAGACCCATGTAAACATAATAAATTACTACTACTGAACCCATTTTAATGGAACATTCATTAACATATTAAGGACAAAATGAGGGAAGAATCCCTAAGTGTTAATGAATATTCTACTAAAACAGGTTCAATTGTCACATGATCTTTTTAACATAAAATAGGACTTTGCATTGCTTTTAATATACTGGTGGATATTTTGAATCTTCAAGTGCAATTAACATGCAGTCTTGCTCAAACCTGTTAGACCATCAAGTCTTTCTTCATAGAGTATGAAAAAAAAAATTGAGAAATGCTAGGGATGAGGAAAACCAAATATGGAAAAATGCCAAAAGTACAATATGGTAGAAGATAAACATATTAAAACAAGTACATTCTGTCACTCTTAATACCCCAGTTATAACCCACGAATCAAGAACATTGAAAGAACAGCGACCTTTGCAATATGCACAATCTGAAAGGATTTTCATGATCTTGCTACACCAGCCATTATCATCAAAGGAAGCAATCTGATGGCTTATAGGCACTGGCTCCTACAAAGCCATAAACATCCCAAGATGCCCCCTGCCATCACCATAGCAACCCTACTCCTAATTACCAATTTTGTGAGCTCTGGTGTAGCAACCTGTCTTGGGCGAGTCTTGGGTTTTTGCAGCTACTGCTCAAACTCCCAGAATGAAATCAGCAAGAACCAAGAGCTCCACCTGGTGGATACCACTCTTTTCTGCACACTCCTGCCCACTTTGAGGTGCAATGCCTGATAATCAGAACGACAAAATTTGCACACTGCATGAGCCCTCCCAATTTCCAGAAAAAAATGAATTGTGATTATACAGAATTTGCACATTTATAAACTCCCATTCTTATGTCAGTGAATACGGAAGGTCCAAACCCAGTGGCACACTCTCAAAACATAATAGGAAAGTAGGAATTGAATGTGAAAATAGAATCAAGTTCAGTCAAGTTAATTTCTTGAAAATAAGTTTCCCCATAGATTCTTTCCTGAAATCTACTGTAACTGCACCCACCATTGTCAATAAATAATGTGTAAATAAGTAAGTAAATATTCCCTTTAAAATGAATGGTTAACCCAATGCTAACAGTGTACTTTCTATTCATTTGTTGAAGTAAATTTTTTACTTCCCTTTTTCCCTCAGCATTTTAGGAGAAATATTTAAGCTCATTTTATAGTTGGCTTAAATCATCTGTTTATGGTGAGTGATTTATTAATTTATTTTACTATTCTGTGTCTTAATTCTGGCGTACATTTTTATTTTCCTTCAATAGCTCCCAATATTGTATGCATCTCCATATTTCTTCCTCTTTCCATAATATTTCATATTAATGTGTTTTCTTATCATCTTTTAGCTGTAATTTGGGCCAAACTTCTTGAATTTCATGAATGCATAGCAGGGGCTATTTATTTTTTAATAAATTTTTATTGGAGTATAGTTTATTTACAATGTTGTCTTAGTTTCTGCTGTGCAGCAGAATGAATCATCCATACATACATATATGTTGTTGTTTAGTCACTAACTCTTGTGCTACTCTTTTGTGACCCCATGGATTGTAGCTCGTCAGGCTCCTCTGTCCATGGGATTTCCCAGGCAAGAATACTGGAATGGGTTGCCATTTCCTTCTCCAAGGGACTTCCAGACCCAGGGCTTGAACCCACCATGTCTCCTGCATTGGCAGGCAGATTCTTTACCACTGAGCTAGCAGGGAAGCCTAACCCCTCTTTTTTGAACTTTCTTCTCATTCAAGTCACTACAGCGCATTAAGTAGAGTTCCCTCTGCTATAAATACGTTCTCATCAGTTATCTATTTTACACATAGTATATATGCATTGATCTTAATCTTCCAATTCCTCCCACATCCCCCCTAGCAGTTGCAATTTAAAATTTTCCATATCCCCTGCTATTTTTAGAATGCATAACCAACAAGGACTTACTGAAAGCACATGGAACTCTACTTGATGTCATGTGGCAGCCTGGATGGGAGGGGAGTTTGGGGGGAATGGATGCATGTGTATATACGGCTGAATCCCTTCACTGTTCACCTGAAACTATCACAACATTGTTAATCTGCTATGCTACTGCTGCTAAGTCACTTCAGTCGTGTCCGACTCTGTGTGACCCCATAAACAGCAGCCCACCAGGCTCCCCCGTCCCTGGGATTCTCCAGGCAAGAACACTGGAGTGGGTTGCCATTTCCTTCTCCAATGCATGAAAGTGAAAAGTGAAAGTGAAGTCGCTCAATCATGTCCGACTAGTAGCGACCCCATGGACTGCAGCCTACCAGGCTCCTCTGTCCATGGGATTTTCCAGGCAAGAGTACTGGAGTGGGGTGCCATTGCCTTCTCCTATACTCCCATACAAATATAGAGTTTTAAAACTCCTCTCTGTTCCATGATAGTAAATGTTTCTCAAAAAATACCAAGTATTCCTATATAACTTGAGTGCTATGAAAGCTTTATTTTGTACTTTCATCCCTTATCACAGTCTGATTGGTTTTTCCCTGTTACACATCCTTGAACAAGGACAGTTCTATCTGGAGGAGTCAGTGGATTCTCTTCGTGCTCAAGGGGATGACAGAAGATGAGATGGTTGGATGGCATCACCAATTCAATGGACGTGAGTTTGAGCCAACTCTGGGAGATGGTGAAGGACAGGGAAGCCTGGCGTGTCCATGGAGTCTCAAAGAGTCAAACATGACTGAGCGACTAAACAACTAGTTTATGTAGAGTCCTTATCAGATCATAAACTAAAAAACAGGTTAACAACAGTCTACATTACTACTCAGTGATTCAGCAGCCTTAGATGATGGGAGAGAAAAATCCATGGGGGACCCAGGAGGCAAAATGTTCCCTGTGCAGTTTCCTATGCTTGTTTTGGTGAAGCTGCTGCTTAAAGAAGCAGCTTTCTCCAGTAAATCTTCGGTTTGACTGCACCCCCAAGGTTTCCAGGTGGCTGTTCTTCCTTTTTTCCCCTGGAGCAGTTGTCCCCTATGTCAGGGGAGCCCCAAGGACCCCTCTGTATTTCTGCCTAGTGGAGCAGGGCAGGCTTTAAGAACTACAAAGCCTTCCCGACAGAGGTGAGATTGGAGCTGTTCAAAGAAAAAAGAGCAGGGCTTAGATGAGTTGATGAAGAGAAGGCCCAGAGAAGAACATATAGCACATGAAGGACAACACACTCGTAGACAAAGAGCTTTGCTGGAAGGAGTATAAGAAGTTTGAAGTGGGAGATAAATGCCAGAATTTGTGAACTCTTGAATTCTGGACTATAGGGCAATACGAGATACCCTATTTTTTTTCTTTTCTTTTCTTTTTTTTTTTTGGCGGCACCACATGGCCTTTGGGATCTTAGTTTCCATGACCAGGGACGAACCCTTGCCCCCGGCACTGGGAGCACAGTCTTAACCACTGGAATTCTACTTCCTATTCCTGCCTCAGGGTCTCATCATCCAACCACAGAGCCTTATACTCACAGTACTCCATTTTGTCTCTATGTACATGACAGTTCCATAAAACAACCACGGAGAAAAAGAAGTAAGAAGACTTAAATGCACATTGCCATGACTGTGCAAATACTTTCACTGAATTTTAGAAGATGAAGAAAGCAGATTAATATCCTGTGTGAAATATTCAAGACTTCTGACACAACACGACTGAAATAGCCCAGTCATTAGACATTCCCATGTCCTTAAAGCTTCCCATATGGACCCTCCTGACCTTGCAAGGAATCGTATGGTTTATATATAAAGAGATTTGGTGACCTAAAGCTCCTTAGAATTTCTCAGTTACTCCTCCTTCCTTGCTGAGTTCAGAGCATTTCAAGTGGCTTCAGAAGACTTTTCTTTGCATAAATTCAAGGGCTTCAAGTAAAACTGCTAACAAGAAAAAAATATATATATATGCTATATTTGTTTCCCATGAGAAATTTAGCCCACAGTAACTAGTGTGCCTCATTTCAAGGTTCCCAGAAGCGTCTCCTTTGGGAATCAGTTCGCCTCATTGAGGCTGTACCACTTGCCCAGGTTCTCTTAGCCAAGGAAAGACAAAGTCAGAATGTTCTCAGTGTTTTAGAAAGAATACAGGTTCTGTTGTCAAGCTGAGCAGAATTCAAATCCTGATTCTCTCCTTCAAGAACAATCTGGACATTATCCTCAGTCTCTGAGATGCTCACCTCCTTCTGTAAAATGAATGCAATGCCTCTCTGATAGGGTTAAAGCGATGATTAAACTAAATGACATAACACAAGCTAAGTGCCACGAGATAAAAGGCACATTGTAGGAGCAATGTATTTTTTTCTCTTGTCCCCTGTACAAAATATAATTTTAAAAAGATTTAACATTTCCCTCGGTTTTATAGGACTTTCAAGGCGGTGCTAGTGGTAAAGAACCCACCTGCCAACGCAGGAGACAAAAAAACACGAGTTCAATCCCTGGGTCAGGAAAATCCTCTGGAGGAGGAAATGGCAGCACACTTCAGTATTCTTGCTAGGAGAATCCCAGGAGCAGAGGAGCCTGGTGGGCTACAGTCCATAGGGTTGCAAAGACTCGTACACGACTTAGCATGAGAATACATATAAATATTCAGTTTTATAAAGAATAAATCTGAAATCAAATAAATACCACATGTATTACCACTTCTGAAAACTTCATCAAAAAAGACATTTAACATCTATTACCATTAGCCTATAGAGATTCCACAAAAATAGATCGAGAAAGAAAGTGTAAAGATCTCATTACAGATAAATTTATAGAGATTGTTTTCTCCTTCCCTGAGGCAGGAATGTTCCATGGTTTTAATTAAACTTTTCAAAATTCATCTCGACTCTTCTTTCCATTCCTTTGAAAGCTTTTCTGTTACAAGTCTTCAGGCTTTCTTCCCTCCCCTGTCTACCATCTGTAGCCTCTAGCAAAAGTGCAGACATACTCATGCGCACACTCTTGTCTCATTTTGTCTTTGTCTCGCTCTTTTACTGTGTGTGTGTGTGTGTGTGTGTGTGTGTTCCCTTCCCCACTTCCTCCTTTCCTTCCTCCAACTCCCACCTCTTGCCCCCAAAGTTATTTGAATCCCTTGGAAGAAAATTGTAATTATACTGTATTTCCATGGGGAGTTCCTTCACCATTTGGTTGACAACAAACTGATGTTCTGAATATAGGACTGTACGATCATTGCCATGGCAGTCTGTAAAGAGATTTATTTTCATTGTAGATCACTTGAGGGCTCTTAATTGCCTATAGATTAAGTCCAGATTTGTTTGAAATTCAGAACCCTTTTCAATGACACAATCATGCTAGGGTTATCTTCTGGCAACCCCATTGCATATGGGGTTCTGGTCACTGTGAATAATTTGTTGTTTTAGTTGCTTAATCATGTTCGACTCTTGGCAGCCCCATGGACTGTAGCCCGCCGGACTCCTCTCTCCATCGGATTGTCCAGGCAAGAATACTGGAGTAGGTTGCCATTTCCTCCTCCAGGAGATCTTCCTGGCCCAGGGATTGAACCATGTCTCCTGCTTGACAAGCAGCTTCTTTACCACTGAGCCATCTGGGAGGCCCCTGGATAACTTACTGTTCTTAAAATACTTCCAAAAAGACACTATCTAAGAGTTGTATGTGCCGTTTCCTTTCCTCACACTGTATAATCCCTGAAATGCCCTCTCTCCACATCCCTTCCGTACCTGGTGGTAGCCTGCTTATGCAGAGGATTCAGTTCAAAGTCACGCTTACCCAGCCTGGGCTAAGGAGTTCCTCTTCTGGGCCCCAGCACACAACAACAGAACCTATCACTTGTTGTTTTGGTTGGTGCTGCATGATTCTTCCTTAATAGAATACAAGCTCTGGGGTCGTTTTATTCATATCTGTCACTCCAGTGCTTTCAGCGTATTAGCACAAATGCAGGAAGTGGCTAGGACAAAAAATTGATATACATTTTACTAATAAATACAGACATTAAATCTAATATGACTAGATTCAATTATAACTGAAAATTTTATTTTATTTTTTAATTTTATTTTATTTTAAAATAAAAATTTTGTTTTTAATTGGATTATAGTTGCTTTACGATGTTGTGAAAGTTTCTGCTGTGCAATGAAGTGAATCAGCTATATGTGTACATACATCCCCTCCCTCTGGACCTCCCTTCCACCCACCCCACATCCACACTCTCGGTCATCACAGCACCCAGCTGAGCTCCCTGTTTATACAGTGGGTTCCCACTAGCTATCTATTGTACACATGGCAGTGTACAAATGTCTATGCTCTTCTCTCATTTCACTTCACCCTCTCCTTCCCCTATTGTATCCACAGATCTGTTCTCTGTGTCTGCATCTTTTTTTAAAATGGTGTTTATTTCTTTTATGCATCTGAAGTAAGTTTTGGTTTTAGGGATCCAGGCTTCCGTGACCCTGTGATGTTCCCATTCATACCTTAGGATCCAAAACGGCTCCTCCAGTTCCAGATATCACACCCAGATTCACTCCAGCGAGAGACAGGAAAGGCAAGAGATAGGAAAGGGAAAAAGAACGCACTCCTTCAAATGGAAACATTTCCTGTACAAATGAACTTATTTACAAAACAGAAACGTACTCACGGACATAGAAAACAAATTTTGGTTACAAAAGGGGAGAGGGAAGAGGGATAAATCAGGAGTTTGGGCTTAAAATATACACACTACTATATATATAATAGATAACCAACAAGGACCTACCATACAGCACAAGAAACTATACTCAATATTTTACAATAACTTATAATGGAAGATAATGTAAAAAAAAGAATACACACACACACATATATATAACTGAATCACTTTACTGTATACCTGAAACTAACACAACATTGTAAAACAACTATATGTCAATAAAATTTTTTCAAATAAAATAAAAACACTTCCCAAAAGTTGTATGTACTGTTTCCATTTCCTGGTCAAAAATGAATAAACAAACAACAAGGGAGGTTGAGTTTTTTATCTAAAGTTTCACTATGCAAACTAAACACATACTCATGAAACAGATTCCCTGAAACTTAAATGACTTATGATAATTTGAAGTTATGCTCTCACAAGTTAACATCCAATACATTTAGCATTAATTAGTTACTCTATATTCAAGCATAAATTTTTGTATGTGTTTATATCTGTAACTTAAATTTATCTCCATCAGGTGTTAGGATATTATTGCAGTCACTGCTTCCGAGATTGCCTATTTCTACACTTAGCAGGACTATTCACTCTAGCCTTGGTTGTGGAACACAGAGCCCCATTACTTACTCCCTAATGCTGTTTAATGAAAAGCATCTCATAAGCAAGTTATGTAACTTAATTGTAATCAAGAAATTAGTTTGGGTATATTATTTAAAGAAATCAAATCTTAAATTCACCATCCCCCAAACTGAATGCTTCCCTTGTAATCTTCCCTGTTCTTCCATATTCTTTTCTCATCTTAATGGGAGCAACAACATCTGCCCACCTGCTCAAGCTAGAAACCTGGAAATCTCTTTATGAAGTCACTAATGCCATTGATTCTTCCTGTTTCAACCCTTCCCTCTAATGCCTTACCATCACATACTTAGTTCAGGCTCTCACCCTGCCTCATCTCCTGAACTTTCCCCTGCAGGCTCCCTGCTTGGGCTGCAGTTCCTTCCTCTCTGGGCTTCCCGGAGGGTGCTAGTGATAAAGACTCTGCCTGCCAATGCAGGAGACACAAGAGACATAATTTGATCCTTTGGTCAGGCAAGAGCCCCTGGAGGAGGAAATGGCAACCCACTCCAGTATTCTGGCCTGGAGAATGCCACGAGCAGAGGAGCCTGTCAGACTACAGTTCATGGGGTCACAAAGAGATGGACATGACTAAGCATAGCACAGCGTAGCACAGATCTCTTGCTTTAAACCCTCCAGAACTCTCACAGGATGCAGCCAGCATTCCCAACCTCCTACCTCTTCTAGCTCCATGAAGAATCTGAGTCCAGCCAATTCTTGTACCTCCAGCTCCTGGCACATCCTTTATTACTATCAATCCTTGCTATAGGGAACTACTAGTCACTTCCAGAATGCCATGTTGCATTCTTACCTTTGCACAGGCGTTCTCTCAGTCTGGAAGGCTCTCTGCTTCCTTCTCTTGCTTTCTTCGGCAGCCATGAAATTAAAAGACACTTGCTCCTTGGAAGAAAAGCTATGAAAAACCTAGACAGTGTATTAAAAAGCAGAGACTTCACTTTGCCAGCAAAGGTCCATATTGTCAAAGCTATGGTTTTTCCAGTAATCATGTATGGATGTGAGAGCTAGACCATAAAGAAGGCTGAGCACTGAAGAAATGATGCTTTCAAACTGTGGTGTTGGAGAAGACTCTAAAGAGCCCCTTGGACTGCAAGGAGATCAAACCAGTTAATCCTAAAGGAAATCAGTCCTGAATATTCATTAGAAGGACTGATGCTGGAGCTGAAGCTCCAATACTTTGGCCACCTGATGCAGAGACCCAACTCACTGGAAAAGACCCTGAAGCTAGGAAAGACTGAGGGCAAGAGGAGAAGGGGGAAACAGAGGATGAGGTGGTTGGATGGCATCACCAACTCAAAGGACATGAGTTTGAGCAAGCTCTGGAAGTTGGTGATGGACAGGGAAGCCTGGCGTGCTACAGTCCATGGGGTCACAAACCATCAGATATACCTGAAGGGACTGAACAATAGTAAGCCTTCTTCCCATCCTCTGCCTGCCTGACCCACTCCTGGTAACTCTCCAAAAGTCAGCTCAGACATCCCTCTCCTGTGTAAACTTTTCTGCTTCCTCACCTCCTCCCACTCCACTGAACAGTCAGGCTTTCCCATAAAACATCTACTTTCATTATATGACTTATCACAATACTTTGAAAATCTGTATAACTCATCTAGATTACAGGACATTCCAGAAAAAGAATTTTTATTGTGTTTCTATTTGTATCTTCAGAACCTTGCCCTTATCTAAATTACAACAGGATCTCAACAGAATGAAAAGCTAAACACATAAATTAGCATATACTGCCTGTGTAATTTTATATGGTTAAGAATTACTAAATTATATATAATTTGATGTCCTGCTTTTTCCACTTAAATTATATCATTTTTTTCAATGGCCTGCCGAGTCAAGCTCCCTATAACATTAAAAATTTTTACAAATGTTCCCTGTATAATTGTCCCATACTTTTAAGATTATTTCCCTATTGCCAGACAGTAACATGAGCAGCGTTTTAATATTATATTTAATATTCTCATAAGCATTTTGTCCATAAACTTGGTATTTCAGATTTCTTTAGATTTCTAGAAAGTAAGTAAATCAGTGGGTATGGACATTTGGATTCCCTGTGGCTCAGGGGTAAAGAATCTACCTGCAACGCAGGAGATGCAAGTTCAATCCCTGGTCTGGGAAGATCCCCTGGAGAAACAATTGGCAACTCACTCCAGTATTCTTTGACTGGGAAATCCCATGGACAAAGGAGACAGTGGGCTACAGTCCACGGGGTCCTAAAGAGCTGGACACAACTGAACAACAAACAAGAACAAAAATAGACGTTTTTTAGGGTCCTGTTATGTATCACCAAATGGTTTGCTAAAATGGCCAAACCCATTTGGATTCACAAAAGTAGAACATCACACTTAAGAGAGATATGGGGCAACCTGAAAGTCTCTATAGAAAGTAAACATATGCAAGTAATTATTGGAGATAAATGTGGAAAGTTTACCAGAGGATAAGGGCACACATGTTAGATATTTTTAAACATCTATCATGAAGAAGATTACGATAACATTATCATGAGGAAGAGGAAGTGAATTTAGTCTCATTGCAGAAGAGAACAGCCATAGAATATCACTAACTACTATTCACTGAGCATTAGCTGTGTGCCAGGCACGTACTATGCATTTTAGCTTTAGTAGTGACTAATCTTAGTTACTTTTGAGATGGATAACTAAAACTTCAAAAGTTTAGTCACTTATCAAGAGTCACAGAGGTAACAGTAGATCCAATATTCATAAATCCAGATTGCAATGATTCTAAAGGTTATTTTCAACCTTTAGAAGGTTATTCTCAACCTACATCAAGACTTCCCAAACTTTTCCACCAAAATGAGCATAATGTTAGAGAAGTGATCAAGCGATCCTTGAGGTGTGTGGAGTGTAGACAGAGCTTACCATTTAGAAGCAAGTGAAATCCTAGAAGCTTTTGTTTTTTCCTCAAAAATCTATGAAAACTTTTGCAACTGCTATGAAAAAGAGTGGGCTGCCCTGGTAGCTCAGCTGGTAAAGAATCCACCTGCAATGCAGGAGACCCTGGTTTGATTCCTTGATCAGGAAGATCCTCTGAAGAAAGGATAGGTTACCCACTCCAGTGTTCTTGGTCTTCTCTGGTGGCTCAATCAATCAGTAAAGAATCTGCCTGCAATGCGGGAGACCTGGGTAAGATCCCTGGGTTGGGAAGATTCCCCTGGAGGAGGGCGTGGCAACCCACTCCAGTATTCTTGCCTGGAGAATACTCATGGACAGAGGAGCCTGGTGGGCTACAGTCCATGGAGTCGCAAAAGTCAGACACCACTGAGCGACGAAGCACAGCTCAGCATATGGAGTATGATAGTTCTTCCAAAAATTAAAAATAGAATTACCATATGAGCCACAACCCCATTTCTGGATATACATCCCAAACAACTGAAGGAAGAGCCTTGAAGAGAGATGTGTACACTCATATTCATGTCAGCACTATTTTCATTAGCCAAATGGTGGAAGAGACTCAAGTATACGTCAGCGGAGGAATGGTTAAACAAAATATGCTCACGCTCAGTCTCTAAGTCATATCTGACACTTTGTGACCCCCATGGACTGTAGCCCACCAGGCTCCTCTGTTCATGGGACTTCCCAGGCAGAAATACTGGAGTGGGTTGCTATTTCCTCCTTCAAGGGATCTTCCCTACCTAGGGAGCAAACCCGAGTCTCCTGCATTGGTAGGAGGGTTCTTTACCACTGAGCCAGGGAAGCCTAAGCAAAATATATTATTCAGCTTTAAAAAGGAAGGAAATCTTGGCACAAACCACAACATGGAGAAACCTTAAGGACATCATGCTAAGGGAAATAAGCCAGTTACAAAACACAAATACTGTCTGATTCCATTTATGTAAGGTATCTAAGCGGTCAAATGCATAGAAATATAAAGTAGATTGTGGTTACCAGGGAGGGGCTGGAGGGTGGGGGGAAAGGGAAATTGTTCCTTAAAAGGTACAGAGTTTTTGTTCTGCAAGATGAAACGTTCTTTAAATCTGTTTCACAACAAGATGAATATAAGGAACTAACTGGACATTGAACCACACACTGGTTCCAAATAGGAAAAGGAGTACCTCAAGGCTGTATATTGTCACTCTGCTTATTTAACTCATATGCAGATTACATGATGAGAAATGCTGGGCTGGAAGAAACACAAGCTGGAATCAAGATTGCTGGGAGAAATATCAATAACCTCAGATATGCAGATGACACCACCCGTATAGCAGAAAGTGAAGAGGAACTAAAAAGCTTCTTGATGAAAGTGAAAGAGGAGAGTGAAAAAGTTGGCTTAAAGCTCAACATTCAGAAAACTAAGATCATGGCATCCAGTCCCATCACTTCATGGGAAATAGATGGAGAAACAGTGGAAACAGTGTCAGACTTCATTTTTTCGGGCTCTAGAGTCACTGCAGATGGTGACTGCAGCCATGAAATTAAAAGACGCTTACTCCTTGGAAGAAAAGTTATGAGCAACCTAGATAGCAAATTGAAAAGCAGAGCTATTACTTTGCCAACTAAGGTCCGTCTAGTCAAGGCTATGGTTTTTCTTGTGGTCATGTATGGATGTGAGAGTTGGACTGTGAAGAAGGCTGAGCGCCGAAGAATTGATGCTTTTGAACTGTGGTGTTGGAGAAGATTCTTGAGAGTCCCTAGGACTGCAAGGAGATCCAACCAGTCCATTCTGAAGGAGATCAGCCCTGGGATTCCTTTGGAGAGAATGATGCTGAAGCTGAAACTCTAGTACTCTGGCCACCTCTTGCGAAGAGCTGACTCATTGGAAAAGACTCTGATGCTGGGAGGGATTTGGGGGCAGGAGGAGAAGGGGACAACTGAGGATGAGATGGCTGGATGGCATCACTGACTCGATGGACGTGAGTCTGAGTGAACTCAGGAGTTGGTGATGGACAGGGAGGCCTGGCGTGCTGAGATTCATGGGGTTGCAAAGAGTTGGACACGACTCAGCGACTGAACTGAACTGAACTGAACTGATACACTTAAAAATGGTTAGGATGGTTCGTCTTACATTTTGTGTTTTTACTACAATAAGAATATTGAAGTGCATTTTTGTTTTGTAGTTGCTTTCATATTTATCATAACAATGCTTCCCCTCAACTTTTCAATAAAGATGGTCTTCTAGGAAGATGTGAAATTTCTGTCTTGTGGCTTTGCATATCCCCATATATCATGTTCCCAGTTTGAGAAGCCTTACTCTGCATCACATAATGTGCGTGCATGTTAAGTGGCTTCGATTTTGTCTGACTCTTTGTGACCCCATGGAATGTAACCTGCCAGGCTTCTCTGTCTGTGGGATTCTCCAGACAAAAATACTGGAGTGGGTTGCCATGCCCTCCTCCAGGGGATCTTCCTGACCAAGGGATAGAACTCACATCTCCTGTGGCTTCTGTGTAACAGTTTTGTCCAGGTATATGCCCAGGAGTAGGAAGGCAGAATCATATGATAACTCTATTTTTAGCTTTTTAAGGAATCTCCATACTGTTCTTCATAATGGCTACACCAATTTATATTCCCAACAACAAAGTAGAATGGTTCTTTTTCTCCACACCCTCTCCAACACTTATTATTTGTAGACTTTTTGAGGCCTAAGTGAGGATTGGTTCAAGATGGCAGAGTAGAAGGACACACACACAATTTTCCTTCCAGAGCACCAAAATCACAGCTAGCTATTGAACAACCACTGACAGAAAGATACTGGAACCCACCAGAAAAAGATACCCCAAGTCCAAGCACAATGGAGAAGCCACAACAAGATGTTAGGAGGGGCACAATATGGCAACCCAGTCCAGTATTCTTTCCTGGAGAATCCCCATGGACAGAGAAGTCTGGCAGGCTGCAGTCTCTGGGGTCTCAAAGAGTTGGACATGACTGAGTGACTAAGCACAATCATGATAAGTCAAATTCTATACTCACTGGGTGGACAACTCACTAACTGGAGAACAATAATACCAAATAAGTTCTTGCACTATTGTGAAGGTTCGAGGCCCCACATCAGGCTCCCCAGCCTGGGTGTCCAGCAAAGGGACAGGGAATCCCCAGAGAATCTGACTGTAAAGTCTAGCAAGACTTACAGAACTTCCACAGGACTGGGGAAAACAGAGACTCCTGGAGGGCACAAACAAAATCTTGTGCATACCAGGACCCAGGAGTAAGAAGCAGTGACCCCCCAAGGAGACTGAGCCAGACCTACCTGCTAGTGTTGGAGTGTCTCCTGCAGAGGCATAGGTTGGCAGGGGCCCTTGGCAGGGACAGAGTCACTGGAAGCAGCAGTGCTGGGAGATACATCTTGGCGTAAGTCCTCTTGGACGTCTCATAAAGCCTGTAGATTCCAAGACTGGGTTGCCTCAGGACAAAGAACTAACAAGGAGGGAGTGCAGTCCCACCCATCAGCAGACAATTGGACTAAAGATTTACTGAGCACAGCCCTGCCCACCAGAGCAAGACCCAGATTTTCCTACACATCAGTGCCAGTTCCTCACATCAGGAAGCTTGCAAAAGCTTCTTATCCTCATCTACCAGAGGGCAGACAGAAGAAGCAAGAATACAATCCTGCAGTCTCCAGAAGGAATACCACAGTCACAGAAAGCTAACCAAAATATTATTTGTAGACTTTTTAATGGGGCCATTCTGACTGGTGTGGGGTGATATTAAAACCTCATTGTAGCTTTCATTTGCACAATTATTTCTCTAGTAATTAGCAATGTTAAGCATTTTTCATGTTACCCTTTATGTCTTTCTGTTTCTAATTTCACTGGTTTCTGCTCTTATCTTTATGTTTTCCATCTGGCTATTTTGGATATATTTGCTCTTGCTTTTCTACATTCTTAAGGTGAAATCTTAAGAAATGGTCTGGACCTAACAGAAGCAGAAGATATTAAGAAGAGGTGGCAAGAATACACGGAAGAACTGTACAAAAAAGATCTTCATGACCCAGATAATCACGATGGTGTGTTGACTAATCTAGAGCCAGACATCTTGGAATGTGAAGTCAAGTGGGCCTTAGAAAGCATCACGACGAACAAAGCTAGTGGAGGTGATGGAATTCCAGTAGAGCTGTTTCAAATCCTGAAAGATGATGCCGTGAAAGTGCTGCACTCAATTTGCCAGCAAATCTGGAAAACTCAGCAGTGGCCACAGGACTGGAAAAGGTCAGTTTTCATCCCAATTCCAAAGAAAGGCAATGCCAAAGAATGCTCCAACTACCGCACAATTGCACTCATCTCACATGCTAGTAAAGTAATGCTCAAAATTCTCCAAGCCAGACTTCAGCAATATGTGAACCGTGAACTCCCTGATGTTCAAGCTGGTTTTAGAAAAGGCAGAGGAACCAGAGATCAAATTGCCAACATCCGCTGGATCATGGAAAAAGCAAGAGAGTTCCAGAAAAACATCTATTTCTGCTTTATTGATTATGCCAAAGCCTTTGACTGTGTGGATCACAGTAAACTGTGGAAAATTCTGAAAGAGATGGGAATACCAGACCACTTGACCTGCCTCTTGAGAAATCTGTATGCAGGTCAGGAAGCAACAGTTAGAACTGGACATGGAACAACAGACTGGTTCCAAATAGGAAAAGGAGTACGTCAAGGCTGTATATTGTCACCCTGCTTATTTAACTTATATGCAGAGTACATCATGAGAAATGCTGGACTGGAAGAAACACAAGCTGGAATCAAGATTGCTGGGAGAAATATCAATAATCTCAGATATGCAGATGACACCACCCTTATGGCAGAAAGTGAGGAGGAGCTAAAAAGCCTCTTGTTGAAAGTGAAAGAGGAGAGTGGAAAAGTTGGCTTGAAGCTCAACATTCAGAAAACGAAGATCATGGCATCTGGCCCCATCACTTCATGGGAAATAGATGGGGAAACAGTAGAAACAGTGTCAGACTTTGTTTTTTTGGGCTCCAAAATCACTGCAGATGGTGACTGCAGCCATGAAATTAAAAGGCGCTTACTCCTTGGAAGAAAAGTTATGACCAACCTAGATAGTATATTCAAAAGCAGAGACATTACTTTGCCGACTAAGGTCCGTCTAGTCAAGGCTATGGTTTTTCCTGTGGTCATGTATGGATGTGAGAGTTGGACTGTGAAGAAGGCTGAGCGCCGAAGAATTGATGCTTTTGAACTGTGGTGTTGGAGAAGACTCTTGAGAGTCCCTTGGACTGCAAGGAGATCCAACCAGTCCATTCTGAAGGAGATCAACCCTGGGATTTCTTTGGAAGGAATGATGCTAAAACTGAAGCTCCAGTACTTTGGGCACCTTATGCGAAGAGTTGACTCATTGGAAAAGACCCTGATGCTGGGAGGGATTGGGGGCAGGAGGAGAAGGGGACGACAGAGGATGAGATGGCTGGATGGCATCACAGACTCAATGGACGTGAGTCTGAGTGAACTCCGGGAGTTGGTGATGGACAGGGAGGCCTGGCGTGCTGCGATTCATGGGGTCGCAAAGAGTCGGACACGACTGCGCGACTGAACTGAACTGAAGGTGAAATCTTAGATTGTTGATTTGAAATCTTCCTTCTTTTCTAATATTAGCATTTAAAATGTAAGTTTCTCTTTAAGCATTTCTTTAGCTGTTTCCTAAAATTTTTGAGGTATTATTGTGATTTTTTCATTTAGTTCAAAGTATGCTAATTTCTGGGGCTTCCCTGGTAGTTCAACTGGTAAAGAATCCACCTGCGGTGAGAGGGACCTGGGTTCAATCGCTGGGTCAGGAAGTTCCACAGGAGAAGGGATAGGCTACCCACCCCAGTATTCTTGGGCTTCCCTGTGGCTCAGTTGGTAAAGAATCTGCCCACAAAGTGGGAGACCTGGGTTCAACCCCTGGTTTGGGAAGATCCTCTGAAGAAGGGATAGGCTACCCACTCCAGTATTCTAGCCTGGAGAATTCCATGGACTGTATAGTCCATGGGGTTGCAAAGAGTCAGAAATGACTGAATGACTTTCACTTTTTTCATGCTAATTTTCTGTATGATTTATGCCTCTAGTGATGGGTTATTTAGAGTGTGTAGTTTAATTCTTAAATATTTGGGGGTTTTCCAGAGATCTTCCTGTTACTAATTTCTGCTTTAATTCCCTAGAGTCAGAACATTTGGTTTGGGAAGATCCTCTGAAGAAGGGATAGGCTACCCACTCCAGTATTCTAGCCTGGAGAATTCCATGGACTGTATAGTCCATGGGGTTGCAAAGAGTCAGAAATGACTGAATGACTTTCACTTTTTTCATGCTAATTTTCTGTATGATTTATGCCTCTAGTGATGGGTTATTTAGAGTGTGTAGTTTAATTCTTAAATATTTGGGGGTTTTCCAGAGATCTTCTGTTACTAATTTCTGCTTTAATTCCCTAGAGTCAGAACATTCATTTTGGATGATTCCCATTCTCTTGAACTTTTTGACACTTGCTTTATGACCCAGAATTTAGTCCATTTTGATGAATTCCATGTGTACTTGAAAAAGAATGTATACTCCACTGTTGTTAGAGATAATGTTCTAGTTGGTCAAGCTAGTCAACTATTTCTGCTTTTAGTTTTATCAGGCTTTTCCCAATGTAGTTTGAAGCTCTGTTATTAGATGCACAAGCATTTACAATTGTCTTCTCTTGATAAATTGCCTCCTTTATTATATATTGTCCCTTTTTATTCCTAGTAATGATCTTTGCTCTGAAACCTTACTTAGTCTGATATGACTGTGGTCACCTCAGCTTTCTTTTGAGTAGTGCTTACATGACATATCTTTATTTATTGTTTTTACTTTTAACCTATCTTCATAATTATATTGAAAGTGAACCCACTGTATCTAGCAAATAGCTTGGACTTTGCTTTTATCTTTGATATAGCAGTCTATACTTTGTAACTGGAATGTTTATATAATTAAAGGTTATGGTGAAAAGAAAAGAAAAAATGAAAGTCACACTGTCCTGTCCAATTCTTTGCGATCCCATGGACCATAGCTTGCCCAGCTTCTCTTTTCATGGAATTCTCCAGGCAAGAGTACTGGAGTGGGTTGCCTTTTCCATCTCCAGGATATCTTCCTGGCCCAGGGATTGAACCAGGTAAAGAACTCAGATTCTTTAACTGAGTTACTAGGGAAACCCATTAGGGTTAGGGTAACTTATATGCAGAGTACACCAAGAGAAACGCTGGGCTGGGAGAAGCACAAGCTGGAATCAAAATTGCCAGGGGAAATATGAATAACCTCAGATATGCAGATGACACCACCCTTATGGCAGAAAGTGAAGAGGAACTAAAAAGCCTCTTGATGAAAGTGAAAGTGGAGAGTGAAAAAGTTGTCTTAAAGCTCAACATTCAGAAAATAAAGATCATGGCATCTGGTCCCATCATTCATGGGAAATAGATGGAGAAACAGTGGAAACAGCGTCAGACTTCATTTTTGGGGGCTCCAGAATCACTGCAGATGATGATTGCAGCCATGAAATTTAAAGACTCTTACTCCTTGGAAGAAAAGTTATGACCAACCCAGATGGCATATTCAAAAGCAGAGACATTACTTTGCCCACAAAGGTCCATCTAGTCAAGGCTATGGTTCTTCCAGTGGTCATGTATGGATGTGAGAGTTGGACTGTGAAGAAAGCTGAGCACTGAAGAATTGATGCTTTTGAACTGTGGTGTTGGAGAAGACTCTTAAGAGTCCCTTGGACTGCAAGGAGATCCAACCAGTCCATTCTGAAGGAGATCAGCCCTGGGATTTCTTTGGAGAGAATGATGCTGAAGCTGAAACTCCAGTACTTTGGCCACCTCATGAGAAGAGTTGACTCATTGGAAAAGACTCTGATGCTGGGAGGGATTTGGGGGCAGGAGGAGAAGGGGACAACCGAGGATGAGATGGCTGGATGGCATCACGGACTCAATGGACGTGAGTCTGAGTGAACTCCGGGAGATGGTGATGGACAGGGAGGCCTGGCGTGCTGCAATTCACGGGGTCGCAAGGAGTCGGACACGACTGAGAGACTGAAATGAACTGAACTGAACTGAATGTAATATAATTATCAACATGGTATACTGAATGATGTTTAGAGAGCAAATCTTATGAGCTGTCATCACTATGACAAAGTTTTGCATTTCTATTTGAGATGATAAATGTTGACTAAACATGAAGTGATAATCATTTCACAATATATGTAAGTCAAGTCATGATGCTGAACATCTTAAATTTATACAGTCCTGTAGGTTGAATATATCTCAAAAAAGTGTGGGGAAGAGGAGAAAAATTTTCTCTTTATCACTGTTTTTCAACGATTTGGTTGAGGTGTATCTTGGTGGTGTTTCTCTGTTTATTCTTCTTGAGGTTTGTTGAGATTTTTTTAATCTGATATTTATACATTTTGCTGCTAAGTAGCTTAGCATATCTGATTATTTGCAACCCTACAGACTGTAGACCACCAGGCTCTTCTGTTCATGGGATTCTTCAGGCAAGAATACTGGAGTGGGTTGCCATTTCCTTCTCCAATTTATACATTTATGAAATTTCAAATATGCTAGCCATTATTTCTTAAAATAATTTTTTGCTCCTTCATCTCCCTTGTACTCTCCTCTCTTCAAATTTTACATGTGCTGAAATTTTTTTTTTCTTATTCCTCAGATCACTGCTACCCTCCTCATTTCTTTAGTACTTTTCACTCTGTAATTAGCTTTAATAATCTCTGTGGTTTTATCTTCAAGCTTTCTTTGGCTAACCAGCCACTAATCCCATCCAGTGTATATGTGCAATTTTTTCAAATATTATATTTTTTTATTCTAGAACTTCCAGTGGGTCTTTTTCTATATATCTTCCATTTCTTTCTTGTTTTCTATTACTTCCTTATACATATGAGGCAGATTTTAGTGGCTATTTTAAAATCTTTGTCTATTAATTCCATCAAAGTTTTCCTTTCTATATTTGTCTCCATAGATTTTTCTCCAGATTATCTGCAACATTTTCCTTCTTCTTTGTATGCCTTGTAGATTTTTACTAGATACCAGATATTTTAAATTTTACATTGTTGGGCTCAGTTTGGACTTTGTTCTGGCATGCCAATAATTTACTTGAAACAAGTGTGATTTTTTTCAGAGCTTGCTTTTAAGTTTTGTCAGAGTGGATTCAAGTTAACCTCTTGTCTATGAGAAGGTGCTGAGCAGGAGAAAAGAATTAAGTCCAAGGACAGAGTAAATGGAGAAGAATAGGACTCAAGATCCAAGGAGAGAGCACATAGGAATGAGTCAGATCAAGGGCTAAAGACCTAAGACCAGCACAGCAGAGGGACTGCATTCCTGCAAAAGCCACCGCGGTGGGGAGGGAGTTTGTGCTTATATGGAAAACTGAGTTCTGGGCTTAGATAATCATAAGCAGGTGTGTCACTTACACTCAGAAGTTGAGTGTGGTGTGGAATACTCTTGGTGTAAATCTATCATCCTTGTCTCCACCCGCTCAAAAGAAGAGTTGTGTCTGCTCCATGTATTAATCAAAATTCCTGCCACACAATTACCAAATGACATCTCTGATCCCTCCTGTTATCCTATTCTAAATGAATCTAAATTGCAGTGCCACTAGTGGGAAGAAAAAAGATTTATTTACAGAGTTGTATAAGACAGTGGGAAGGGCAGGGTGGCAAGGTGCCGTGGGACCCTGTTCACATACAGGCTGTCCCCACTCTCTCTCTTTGCAGGGAGAGAAGTAGGGAGACTCCTTTCCCAGCTGTGGTTCCATGTTCTGGATCATGAAACGATCCTCTCTGCTTTCCACTAACAAACGTTATTTCCTCACTTGCTCACTCTCTGTGACCACCTAGCATCTCATCCCCTTCACGTGAGGCAGACTTCCTCCTTCCTTCCTTCACTCAGTTGTGTCCAACCCTTGCGATTCCATGCACTGTAGCCCACCAGACTCCTCTATCCATGGAATTCTCCAGGCAAGAATACTAAAGTGGGTAGCCATTCCCTTCTCCAGGGGATCGTCCCAATCCAGGGATCGAACCTAGGTCTCCTGCATTGCAGGAGGATTCTTTATCATTTGAGCCACCAGGGAAGCCCTCTTTCTTCTTGAAGATCACATTAGAATGTCAATCCAGGCAAAGGAATATTAATTTTATCAATTCAGTGCATTCAATACAACATGGGACAGCCCAGGAGAGGCGAGGGGAGTGGCGGGTTAAAATGAAGAAGAAAAAAATCAAACAATCCAAAGAATGGCATGTCTCAACCATCCTAACCCAGCACTTCAGACACCCTAAATGTCAAACTAAGAAATAAGAGGTCATCTGGCCCCTGATGGGGGGAAACCAAATTCAAGAATATTTTATAAATTACACAAAGGACAAATTCAGGAAATAAAGAACTGGAGACTTGGAGGAAATGTTTCATTGTTGGTCATGATGATCAAAAGATAATGGTTAACACACGCGCACACAGTCTCCGGATGCTCACTGTGAAGAAAAGCCTAGGATTTGACCTAGGCTGGGTTGCAATGTCCACGAGTCCTTCTCCATCTCTCTTTTCCCACCTCTCTCCTTCGCTCCCCTCTCCCACCCCATCGTTGTTCCCCTGAAACAAATAGGATGGCTTCACTGGTCAATTCTTTACATGTACAAACACCAAAAGCAGAGGAAACGCCCCTGGTCACCCCCCTCCCCCCAAACCCCAGTGCTGGGAGAGCAGCCAGCAATGGGCCAGGCTGCCTCCGGAACTGCGGAGCTGCTGGAGCTGTCTGGCCGTTCTGGAAACTTCTTTGCCTCTAGGCTTTACCTCGAGGCCTCTTCCTTCAGCTCCTTGTTTTTCCGCACCTCCTCCGCGTGCTTGTCCTGGGAGGAAAGGGAGAGAAAAGGTCGGGTCACACCGACTACCCTGGGATAAAGAGAGACCAAGGGGCTGGAGGGCCGAAGCAAACAGTGTGGTCACCACTGGCCACCACAGGAAGAGACACGCAGAGTCTGCCAAGGCATCTTGAGAAGGGACCAGATGAGGCAGATGAGCCTGGTAGGAGACAGGTGAGCGAGCTTGCTGGTGCCTCTGGCCCCAGGATGCTCATTACCTGGGAACAACTTCCCTGGGGAACCCACCTGGCAGGGACCATTAGCCTCTGCCACCCTCACCTGGCCATCTGGGGGCTGATTACACTGCTTGACCTAATGCCAGGAGTAGCTCAGGAGAACTCACTGAAGGTGGCCCCTACACACAGGCAACTGGACTGCTCTTGTGTTTCTGATCCACCTCTTTAGTGAGTTTTCTTAAGCCCCTGGATGAAAGATGAGGGCTTGTAAAGCATAAATCAAATAAAGGATTTTGGAAAATGTCCAGTTTCACAAAGTGTGATAATCTTCTTTTGTTTTTTGAAAGGGAACGTTAATCACTCAGTGGTGTCCAACTCTTTGTTTCCCTGCAGGCTCCTCTGTCCATGAATTTTCAGGCAGGAATACTGGAATGAGTTGCCATTACCTTCTCCAGGGGACCTTCCCAACCCAGGGACTGAACCCTGGTCTCCTGCATTGCAGGCAGATTCTTTACCGTCTGAACCATCCCTTTGTTTCTGAGCATCATCAAACCAAACAATGGGCTCTGACTTCAAAGGCCCCATCAGCTGTGTGACCTTGACCAACTCACTTCACTGATCAGGCTCAGTTAGGGCCACAGACATCACTGTGGCTCAGTGGTAAAGAATCCAGCTGCAATGCAAGAGACCTGGTTTCAATCCCTGGGTCAGGAAGATCCCCCTGGAGGAAGAAATGCCTACCAGTATTCTTGCCTGGAAAATTCCACAGACAGAGGAGCCTGGCAGGCTACTGTCTGTGGGGTCACAAAGAATCAGACATGACTTAGCCACTAAACAAGAAATGGAAAGGAGGCTCTTTTACCTCTAGAATTCTGTGATTTGGGGGTTTGCCTCTAGGGCTTTTCATGGTCTACTTTCCATCCCTGATCATGGTGAAGACATCTGGTCCTCCTTGTGGGCAGGGAGCATGCCTTTTCCTCTTTGTATTAGTATCTCCCAGCTCCTCAACTTGCACCATGCACATAATACATGCTCAGTAAAGTGTGTCTCTGCCAGAGCCTTCTATCCGTTCACATCCAGGTATGAATCAGCCTGGGGGAGACCCACTGAGGCAGCCCAAGGTCCCAGGAGGTACCTTAGACTACAGATCTGTCCCTGGAGAGATCCTAGAATTTCCCATGGCCCTGGAGAAAGCATGGGGAATGGTACATCTAGGGCAGTGGTTCTCAGCCTTGCCACATACCAGCATGATCTTGGAAGCTTATTAATCTGAGGCACTACATGGACACAGGGGAGGGTGGAGTGGAGGGCGGGATGAACCGGGAGAGTAGCACTGGCTTATGTGCACTACCATGTGTGAAATGGCTAGTGAGAAGCTGCTGTATGACACGGGGAGCTCAGCTCAGTGCTCTGGATGACCCAGAGGAGTGAGATGGAGGGGCACTGGGAGGAAGACTCAAGAGGGACAGGTTGTATGTGTTCGTATAGCTGATTCATTTTGCTATACAGCAGAAATTAATACAACATTGTAAAGCAATTATACTCTAATAAAAAATTTTTAATATGAAAAAAAAACCACTGAGGTCCTCAGGCACCATCCCTAGAGAGCCAGGATTGGTGGGTCTGGGGTTAGGGTCCAAGTACCTGTAGTTTTCAACTTTATACCAGGTAAGTCTGGTGCTGGTGCTTGGTGAGTCACACAAGTACTGATGCAGAGGCATTGTTATAGGTGCTTAGCAGAGCAGACACCACACACCTATCTCATCCTACTTCCTGTCTTCACCGGTGGGCAAAGGTGAAGAGGGGTCAAGAACCCAGAGGAGTGAGGCCCACCCACACGTCTGCTCTAACATCATGCTCATTTGAGGCTTATCTCACCCCCACAGCTCTTCCTCCAGACCTTGGACTTTCCCAGCCTCTCTAGCTCAGAACCTCTCTTTATTCCCTATATCTGCTCACTGGACGGATCCCTAGGGTCCTGGACTCCCTTTCCTTGGCCTCCAAGTGACTCTTTGTCTGACAAAAGGCTGGCAGGATGCTTGTGGTCTGGTCTTCCTGAAACAAGCATAGAAAGAACCACCTAGACTCATAGTCAAAGAACTCAGTTCTGTTCCCAGTTCCATTGCTTAGTGGCTGTGTGATGCTGGGCAAGTCACTGGACCTTCTTCTGACATGGATTCTTACTGGTAAAATAAGGATACTGCCTGTCCTGCTCATCGCATTGTGAGGATAGGGTATGGTAAAATAAAAGTGTTTTGTAGTCTTTCAAATCGCATATCATGGCTTTATCCTCAGTATTTGTCTCAGGTTTAGCCTGAGTGCCCAAGCCACATCCTGTCCCAATCCCTGATTTCTTTTTCCTGCAAGAGTTTGTTCCTACCCATCTCTCAATAACTGAGGAAGCCTGAAATCAGACCCAGAACACTTCCCTCCCACTGATACTTATGGAGGGCTCGTTGCCCCCCGAAGGATGGAGAAAGAGAGTGGATGGGGGTTGCCACATGCTGGCCAGCTGCAGTGCCTACACAACATCCAGATCCCCTGTGAAGAAATCAGATCTTTCTAGTAGCTGTGCCAAGGGCCTGAGACTCTAGGTGGATGGGCAGGAAGGAGCGGAGACCACGCTGCTCACCATGGGATGAGGCCACCGATCGGGTCCCGGGAGTCACCGCGCGGCAGGCGGCGCCTGGAAATAAAACACAGAGCTGGAGCTCTCCCAGGAGCCGCAGGAGAAACTGGGGCAGCCTCGGGACTCAGGAAACGAGGCCAGCATGTTCTCAGCAGTATGGGCTGTGCTTCTGCTGACACGTGGGACCAACCCCCATCTCTCACGTTTCTCTTTTCAGGTGACATCGTTAGGCTTATTGACAAAAGGCAGAATATTAGAGAGACCGGTGACTCACTCAGCCCACATCAAGAGGTCTGGAGAGGATCGTGTTTCCTGCTCAGTGGGCAGCTCAGCTGGTCATGCCCTTGGCCTCAAGCCAAGAGCTCAAGTCAGCATCTTTCATTAAATCAAATCAGGGCATTTAAGGGTGAAGTCAAGAATGTACAAAAGCATTCGGCAGGCTTTCTCTGGAAGATAAGTGGTCTAATCTCCCTTGGACAATGAGAAATTTCAATTGTGCAGCTGGGCAATTCATCCCCCATAGGAATTCATGGTTTTTGGTTCATTGGTTCATGGTTCTTGACTCAGTTTATGGTTCTTGCCTGCCACTTCCCAAGTAATCCCTTGGAACTCTCTAAGGATCTAACCTAACAGAAATTTGGCCACTCCTGCCTGAGGCTACTTGCTCCCTGAAATGATAGGCATGTCCACTGTACTTGCCGTGGAAGGAAGAGCAAGTCCTAGGAGTCTCCTCTCCAACCCGAGACCTCTTACCTTCTCTTGCAGCCGTTCCAACATGGCAGCAAGGTGGGCCTCCCGGTTCTCCTTATTGGATTCCATCTTCTGGGCAGTTTTTCCTTTGCCATCTTGATGAAGTTGTTGTTTTCCTCGATGGCTTTTTGGATCACCTCCCGTTCGTGTTCTCTCTTCTCTGCCAGGTGCTTCAGGAGCTCTGCTTCCTGGTACTATGGGAGCATGAAGTGAAAGGAGGCCCTTGAGGTGAGCAAGCCAGGGTGTGATTTCATCATCATAACTTAAGAGCTGCACACCCAGAGTGCACACCTCCCTGAGCCTGGGCCCCTGGCCTGTTGGCAGGAAGCAAGGATGCTCCTTGGGTTCTCCCACTGGGCTCTCTGTCCTCTTTTTCTCATTGCCATCATTCATCCATCTATCCATCCGTTCGTTCATTCACAAAAAAGTGATCAGATACAGTGTAGCAGGCATTATTCTAGCAACTTGGGAAAGAGAAAAAAAGTCTAGTAGAAACAAATCATATATAAATAACCCTAACCCAGGCTAGCGTGTGACATATGCCTTGAGAGGCAGAAATGAAGTGCTATAGGAATTCAAGGGTGATCATCATTTTCAGCTTCAAAGATGAAGGAAAGCTTACACAGAAACGGCATTGGAGTTGAACCATAAGAATCCATAGAAAGCAAGGAAGGCATACCAAGGGGTGAAAGTATCGGGTTGGCCAAAAAGTCTTTTGGGTTTGTCATAAGCACTAACCAAAAACCCAAACAAGCTTTTTGACCAACCCAAAATACCATGCCATGACCTTCCTCCCTCTCCCTCAGTTAAAGACCCCTTTCCTTAATTCTCCAGCCTTTCCTTAAATCCTTAGTGTTGGCCCAGGTCACTATAAGGTCACCTCTTGGAGGCATGTGATATAGCATTGTATTCCCCTAAGCAAGTTCGTAAACACCTGGGGCTTTTACATCTTTGTTTCTCTCCATAGTGTCTCATTCCCTTCCTGGTATCTGGAGGTGCTGCCTTCATATCTAGAGATTGGTGCTGACTCGACTCCAGCTCAGAATCTGTCTTCTTCAACTTCCTCCCCATCATGCCCTGACAGGGACTATAAGGAGAGCACTTACCTTCCTCCGCTCCTCAGCTGCTTCCAGTTTCTTCTGGATTTCTTCCAGAGATGGGTCTCGCCGTCTGGGGAGGGAGGCATTGAACTCAGGCACCCCATCAAAGGAGGGTGGCTTCAGGATGACCTCAAAGGACTGACCGGAGGTGCATTTATTCAGCTCGATGACTTCCATGTCGGAAATGACACACCAGTTCAGGTCCACTGTGTCTGCTGCAGAGAACAGAAAAGGGGCTGCTCACCCCTCCTTGAAGACCACATGGGCCCCCCTATGGCATGCACTCATATGAGGGAGGGCCAGGGTCCCCAAGGCTGACCAAAAGCCAGGGTTCTGGGTCTGTCCTGAACAAAGCACCCAAGCTCGCTGGGATCTGATGGAGCTGGAGTGGGCAGCCACTGGAGAATCTCTGGCTCTAAGAGCAGGAGCCCCAGGACAGGGGATTTCTAATCATGGCTGTAGCAACTGCCTTTGTTTTGCTTCTGCCACAAGGGTCCCCCCCTTAGCTGGGCTCTTGCTCAAACTGGCTTGCCTGGGAAATTCCATGGACAGAGGAGCCTGAAGGACTACAACCGTGGGGTCTCAAAGAGTTGAACACAACTAACACTTTCACTTTCAAACTGGTGCACGTGGAGGCATTCACCACCCACCGCCCATCGACTCCTCACCCCACTACAGATCTGACGCTCGGCCTGAGGACCTCTCCCCCCACCCCCTCCTACCCTGCTCTCTTCTTTCTCTCCAGTCAGCACTGTCTCTCCGCTGGCTCTCATCTTTTCTCCTACACTGTCTCCCACACCAGCCTAAACAGAAAAAACAATCTCAGATGACCCAAGCATTCCCATCTCTCATTTCCAGACCAAACCCATACCTTCCTTTTAAGCCCCAGGAAATTAAGAGGTGACCTGGCTTCCCCAACCACCAACCCCCTTCAATCAGGACATGGCCAATCAATGTTCCTTGTCCGTATCCTGGGACCTGTCACAGGGCTCAGGCAACATGGCCATCCCAGAAACTCCTTGGTGACCAAAGCACAGAAGTCCCTTCCCACCTCTGGACTCGCTCAGAGCATTCTTAACCCTTCCCTAAAGAGACAATGGGCCAGGGTGTCTGGTAATTGACACATGACTGTTCCTCTTCTAGGCTAGGTGTCCCTGAGGGCAGACTCTCTGTCTACTTGGCCTCTGCATCTTCCACCACATTTGTTTGTCACACAAGTGAACAAAAGCTGAAATCAAGGGCACTCTGAAAGGGTCTGACTCAGACCCTCAGCTGCTGTCTGGTCCCCCGGGTTGCAGCCCCACCCCCACCATCACATTGCACACAGACCCCCCAGAATCAGCTGCAGTGACTTTACCGGCTCTGGGAAAGAAAATGGGACGTAGGGCGGAATCTCAGGAAACTAGGGTGGGTATGCTGGGCTCCTGGAGACAAGCTACAGGAAGCCTCGGTCCTTAGTCCCCCAACGGTGGCCCTCATGTACCTTCATATTTATAGGATGACTTATTCAGGGGGTCGGCCAGGAAGCAGGAGCAGAACAAGGACACCAGCGGGAGCTCCTTCATCTTCTCCTTGTAGGCTGTGGAAACACAGACAGGTGAAGAGGGCGACCCCCTTCCTAGACTCAGAAACAGACCCCGGGGCTCACCAGGCTCCACAGAGGCACTCAAACCACCCAGACCCTTGCACGGTGACACAGCCCTTTCCACCCTGAGCAGCTCTCTTTAGAATCCCTGTGTATGACTTGGACCCACTTCTGCCCACCTATGAGAACCTGAGCCTGCCAGAGCTCCCAGAGGACCCTATCCTCTTGCCGATATATCATCCCCCTTTGTGATACTGAACACAGAAAACCCCCTCAGGTATGGACCCCCGATGGCTTCCCAGATCTCAGTGATAACGAATGCAGGAGATGCAGGTTTGACCCCTGGGTCAGGGAAAATCCCCTGGAGAAGAAAATGGCAACCCGCTTCAGTATTCTTGCCTGGGAAATCCCATGGACAGAGGAGCCTGGCGGGCTACAGTCCACAGGGGTTGAAGAGTCGACACACGGCTGAGCAACTAAACAGCAACAACATGGACCCCAAGCACCAGGGCCCTCAGGCCAGCGTGCACCCTGGACCTCTCTCTATTTCCCCCATGTGCCCAGGATATTCCAATCCTTTCACTCTAGGACAGAGGCAACACACACTCCATTCTCAAGGTACTTGGCAGTACTTCTGTGAGGCCAAAGAAGGCCACCACCTTTCCTGTGATCCTGTCCTTCCCTGGGCGACAAGGTTAGGCTGTGAGCCTTCCCTGATCATCCCAATGCAGTGGTCAAAGCCAAAAGGGCTGGTGTCCCTCCGTGAGGGCTGGACCCGTACCCCCGCCCCTATCTGGTCACTCTGTGTCTGGAGAGGGTTTGGAAACCAGGAGGTCACGTTTAGAGCTGATTTTTTTTTTTTCCACACCACTCAGCTTAGAGGATCTTAGTTCCCCAACAAGGGGTTGAACCCAGGCCCTCAGAGTCCTAACCACTGGACCACCAGGGAAGTCCCTAGCTGATATATTGAGTCCAGTCCAACCCAACTCCTCCAGGCCCTGGTGTGTGCTCCTGTCAGTCCCTTCCCCACCCCCACTGCCGCAACTCACCCCTCATTTCCTTTTACAAATTGAAAGCAGGATTAACGGCAAAAATATTACATAGCCATTGTAGAAAACAAAAAACACACTCAGACGAGTAAAAGGAAGAAAAGCTCAGCTATGATCCCACCCACCACCTAACCTCTTTAACCCTTAGGTGCATTTCCTGTCAGCCTTGTATCTTCTCTGTGCACGTGTAAATACAAACACATATGCACAGAAATATCCTGTGCTGTGGCGCCCATAACATAAGTGGGTTTTTGTACTTACCAGCAAGGGTCATGTTTTCCAGAATATGAGAGCTGAGTCCTAGTGAAAGTCAAGGTAAGTCTGCTGCCAGCTCGGGACACTGTCACAAATCCAAAAAGTAAGAGCATTTTAGCTGACAGGTTATTTGCATGAAGAAGGTCTTTATACAGCCAGGGAGGAAATTTCAGGATCTCTGTCCTCCACCTCCAGGCTGAATTTCCCTTTCTTGAACACCAAGCCACCTCTTCCACATCACCCCAGTCAAGTTCAGTTTCCAAGCACAATAAGAGTTTCATCATTGACTTCCCAATCTCAAGACCCCTTGAGCCTCCAACACGGTTTTCCCCAAACTGAATGTATCTGTAGATGTTCATCTGTCTCCTTGTGCAGCTCAGTGGCCTGGTCCCAGGCAAAGGTTGAGGGGAGAGACCAACCCTAAGTCAGAGTCACCTGGGACATATTCACAAAATAACTCTGTGCCCTGAATTTCTCTTACACTCTCCCTGGACCTTCCTGTCCAGACCATATGACAGTGGGCAGAGGATGTCAAAATACCTCTTCATTGTGGTACATGTATACAATGGAATATCAACTGTAAAAAGGAATGAAACTGGGTCATTTGTAAAGACATTGATGGACCTAGAGTCTGTCATACAGAGTGAAGTAAGTCAGAAAGATTCATCTGGTATGGATGAATCGAATGAAGGGCAGAAATAGAGATGCAGATGGAGGGAACCGACATGTATGTAGGGAATGGACGTTTGGACACAATGGGGAGAGGTGGGGTGGGATGAACTGGGAGATTAGAATTGACATATATACACTAACCATGTGTAAAACAGATAGATAGTGGGAACCTACTGTATAATGCAGGGAGCTCAGCCTGGTGCTCTGTGATGACCTAGAGGGGTGGGATAGGGGTGGGCATGGTGGGGGGGAGGTCCAAGAGATAGAGGATATATGTATATATACAGTTGATTCACTTTGTTGCACAGCAGAAATCAACACAACATTGTAAAGCAAATATACTCCCGTTTTTAAAAAAGAATGTTAACAGTATAGTTATTCCACTATGTCATAATAAAATGAAATACATTTCTTTTAGAAAACCTAAAGAAAAATCCAACAAATTACCTCTTCAGCTGCCCCCTCACCCTCTTTTGCTCATCTCCAGAACCACTGTCCTAAACACTGCTTGACCCCCTTTAAGACAACCTAGACTATGAAAAGAGACAAATATTGAATATTAATGTGATCATCATGTGATTCATGCAGAGATGGAAATCAGCATTGAGGATTACTGCAGGACCACAGAGATGGGGCTTTAGACTCTGCATGAGGTGCGAGGAGCCAGAAAGGACCCCTGGTGTTAGCAGCACCTGTACTGAGTCTTAAATGATGAGTCAAAATTAAGCAGGACATTCTTCTGGGGGAATAGCAAGCACATGCCAGAGTCAGGGTGAGGGAGACTTCCCTGGTGGCCCAGTGGTTAAGACTTCTGCGATCCCAGTGCAAAGGGCCCGGGTTCTATCTCTGGTTAGGGAATTAGATCCCACATGATATAACTGAAGATCCTGCATGCTGCAGCTGGTATCCAGCATAGCCAAACACATGAACACATTTTTTCTTTTTTTTTTTATAAAAGAGAGAGTCAGGGTGAGAAAGCTATGAGGGTACCAAGCTGATAGATGCTGGACCAGAAAGTGTGAAGGAGGAGGTGAAACAAAGAGAGGCAGGAAGGAAACAGACTGGAGCGTGTCTGGAGGACAGATAAGAGGCAATGGGATCTACTGAAACCTTCTATCTGGTGGAGTGAGGAACAACCAGAAGTGAGCCGCCATCATGGGCACAACTTGATCCTTGGTTGCTGTGCTGGTTCATTCTTGTGTCAACTTGACCGGGCTAAGAGAGATGGCCAGATGGCTGGTAAACAACATCCTTGGGTGTATGAGGGTGTCCCTGGAAGAGGTGAGCATTTGAGTCAAGAGACTGAGCAAAGAAGATGGCCCTCCCCAGATTGAGTGGGCATCACCCAATTCATTGAGGGCCAGAGTAGAACACAACGGTGGAAAAAGGAGGGATTTTCTTTGCTTGAGCTAGGACATCCATCTTCTCCTGCCCTCAGGCATGGGAGCTCCTGGTTCTTTGGCCTTTAGACTTGGGCTTGGATTGCTCAGGGTTTTCCTTATGGCACTAGTGGTAAAGAACCCACCTGCCAATGCAAGAGACATAAGAGTGTGAGTTTGATCCTTGGGTCGGGAAGATCCCTGGAGGAGGGCACAGCAATCCACTCCAGTATTCTTGCCTGGAGAATCCCATGGACAGAGTAGCCTGGTGGGCTATAGTCTGTGGGGTCGCAAAGAGTCAGAAATGACTGAAGTGACTAAGCACTCATCCACACAGGATTATACCACCAACCTTCCCAGGCCTCCAACTTGCAGACAGCCAATAGCGAGACTTTTCAGCCTTCATAACTACATGAGTCAATCCTTCATGATACATCTCTTTCTATGTGTAGCCTACTGGTCTGTCTCTCTGGAGAACCCTGACAAACCCAGTCATCCTCAGTGCTTACTGTGCCAGCAGAAGGTGACATGAGCTCACTGCCTGCCACCCCAGGAGGGAAAGCGACTCTGAAACCAACTTAGAACCCCTTTCCTTGCTTACTGGGGTGTTTTCCTTCTGCGATCAGAATCAGTACTGACTAGAGATGGGCAGGGGAGTGGATGGGAACAAGAGGCTCCACCCAGGCTTTAAGGCTGGACCAGTGTGGGGTCAGACACAGGCTTCATCTCTTGTAGCAGTCACTAGTCACATCACACATCTAACCTTGTTCTCCCCATCTTAATTCTGCACAGAGTTGTCCAAATAAAATGAGAAAAGCATCCAGCAAAAGGGAGCATTTGTAAATATTAGTTTCCTTTCCTCAGCCTTTTACATCAAGCTCACTACCAGGTATCACACACCTACAGGTAAGGACTGTCATCCCCATCTGCACACGAGGAAATGGAGGCTCAGAGGGTTTGTGCGACTTGCTCAGGGTCGCTCAGCTAGAAAGTGAAAGTGCAGAGATTTGAAACCAGGTCAACCAGATTTGAAGGGCTCTGTTCCCCTCAGGGCCTCTGTGTTCTCCTTGTGTTTTGGAGCCAGAGGTCCCCGCCAGGGCCCCTCCCTATGCAACACAATGAGGCTCTGTCTTCGGAGTCAAGTTGATCCTGACAGTACCAGTGAGTCCCCGAGGAGAGATGCGGGCAGAGTCCCAGAAACAACCGCTCTGGTCATGAGCTCTGTTCCACACCATCTCCCACTCATGACCCAGCTGCTTGATGGGGCGACTGGCAGAGGGAGTGAGACCTTGCCAGGAGAGGGCACAGCCTCAGACCTCAACCTGGGGAATGGATCAGAAGGGAGGGTGATCCGCTGGTTAAGACTCCGAGCTTCCACTGCAGGGGGCAAGGCAGGGCAGGTTCCATCTCTGGTTAAGGTCCCTCATGCCACAGAACGAGGCCAAAACAAAAAATTCTATAGAAAAATAAAGAAATATTTGTTTTTAAAAGTGGGGATCCAAATAGGAAAGAGGAGGCAGAGTAAGTACAACATGCTGAGGAAGAAGAAGACCAAGCTGGGCTTTTTTGTGAGCATGGCTACCTAGAATCAGGGACCACGTCCCTTGGCTTGAGCTGAAAATGATAATTAAGACCCTACACTCATAGAGCCTATGACTGATTACAGTCCTGGTTGCCTACATTATCCCAGTTGATCTTTGCAGGAGGCTGGGCTGGGCTGATAAGACAGGCATTGTCAACTTCACTTTTAGGTGAAGAACTTGGGGCTCAGAGATGTTAAGATTCTTAGCTAAGGATATGCAGCTAGTTGGTGTAGAGCTGGTCCAAGTCTTCTGACTCATAAGCTCATCTCTTATAGCCAGTGGAAGGACTGAATGCTAACTACTGTTTCCTCCATGGTCCTGGGGACTCGGGGAAAGGCAGTCTAACCTCAGGATATGAATTAATGAAGACTACATACTAGGTGCTCTCTATACATCAATGAAAGATATTATGCGAGGAGTTTTAATTGCAGGAGGAATCAAGTACAGGTCAGATAGGCAGAGAAGGAAGACAGGGCAGGGAAGAGGAGACCTCCTAAAGATGGGCAGAGGGGACTTCCCTAGCAGTCCAGTGGTTAAGATTCTGTGCTTTCAATGCAGGGGGCAAGGGTTCATTCGATCCCTGGTAGGGGAACTAAGATCCCACAGGCCATGCAGTGTGAATAAAACAAAAAATTTTTTTTAAAGGATGAGCAGAGGTATTCATGGCCATGAGATCTGCAGTTGCAAGCTCTCAGTTTCACAGGGTTGAAATCTGCATCATTACACATGTGTATTTATAGAGCATCTAATATGTGACAAGTGCTTTCACTTTAATGTTCATCATAACCTTGTGATGTAGGACTTACTACCCCTGTCTTAAAGAGGTGTGAATTGCAGCTCAGAGAGGCTAAATGACATTACCAAGGTCATTCAGTATAGTGCGTTGAGTGGTGTTCTTGAGCCTAACCTGTCCACATCCTAACCCTTGCAGTTTGCGAATGTAACTTCTTTGCACATTTAAGTAAGTTGACTCTCAAGATGAGATCATTCTGTCTGTACAAGAGGTACAAATGCCCTTATAAGAAACATGCAGGGGAGAGAGGCATAGAGAGAGGACCTTGGAAAGGTGGAGACAGGCTAGAGTGATGCTGCCGCAAGCCAAGCAAGGCCTGGAGCACTGGAAACTGGAAGAGGCAGGGGGAACCCTTCTCTAAGTCTCTGGGCGGGGTAAGACCCTGTTGACATCTTCGTTTCTGAACTTCTGGACACCAGAACTGCACGAGGATGAATTTTTGTTGTGTTCAGCCGCTAAGTTTGTAATCATTTGTTACAGTAGCCCAAGCAATCTAATATACTTGATAAGCAACAGGGCCAGGATTCATTCAGATCTATGGTTCATTTGTTCACTGTATCTCAGCTACCAGTATTTTTACATGGTCTGATTTGGTTCTCAGGATAATCTCTGGGACTTCCCTGGTGATCCAGTGGTTAAGACTCTGGGTTCCCAACGGAGGCATCATGGGTTTGATCCCTGCTCGGGGAACTAAGATCCCAAATGTCTTGGAGCTCAACCAAAAAAAAAAAAGATGATCTGTGTATGTGTACCTCAGGTACATGGTACCCTTATAAATCCTCATGCCAATAGTCGCATCGCTTCTGCGGCACTCAAGACTCAAAAGAACGTTCTAAGAAAGGCTATAATGGGTCTCTTAT
>SJXQ01010253.1:155492-190245 GCA_006408695.1 Aepyceros melampus
TCTAGCCTCTGGGGTCCCTTCTTCAGGCATTTGGATAGGTGCTATTGGTATATTTCTGTGCTGCCCTAGGGGGTCCTGCCCTTTTCAGGACATTGAGACTCCTCCACAACTGACCATGCCTTCCAAGAGGAATAAAACAAAGGCAGCATGCCATGCAGGGACACAACTGGCTGCTGGCTGTCAAAACCCTGTGTCCCCGGGATGAGGTGGGGACAATGCCTAAACTCCTGGTGAAGGCAGTGGGCTGAGCACTGGGGCTGGGGAGGTGTCGCGCCCTGGTTGGGGCCACAGGCAGAGAACAGGGTGTGGCAGGTGTGGGTTCCCACAGATTGCAGCCTCACAGCCATCTGTCCCTGCCGAGGCAGGACCAGGTTGACCTCAGGGGTGGGGCGGGGCAAGAAGAGATGGTGAGCTCATCGTATTATTAGAACCAAGAGAAAAAAGCAACCCAGTACAGACTGAGGAGAAAGCAAAGGAGGCTGCCAGTGGGCAAGGGAGACAGAATAGCTGTGGCTGAGAAAAGAAATGGAAACCACAGTCTGCTTTCAGTTTGTGAGGGCTCTGGGGGGCCAGAGGTGATCCAGGGAGAGCCAGACTCTGAATAAAACCCTTCCCCTCAGCAACAAAACATTTTTATGCAGAAAGAACTCACTGTGGATGGCTGATCTGTAAGAAGCTCTGGCGATTCCCACCCATCCTCTGTCCCCTGAGGTCCAGAATAGAAGAGACTCCTGGAGCCCACCCTCGCCCCTCTGCCAGGCATCATCCTTTTCGCCTCACCCCATTGCCCCCAGGATTTGGCAAAGTTGAATTGAGTGAAACCAAAAGGCAACACAATAGATACCAGACTCCTCGCTTCTCCTCTCTACAGCTGCTGTTTTTCTTTTCTTTTGTATGAAAAGCCCCAAATAATTTGCATTCCATTTCTACTTACCTGCAGTCCAGTTAGATGCGAGCTGCTGCCTTCTTCACTCCCTCAATTAGTGGTACCCTGGGCTTCTCTCCACATCAGCACCACTGCTCAGCTCTCACCATGACATCACCTCCGAGCTCTGTGATTGGCCAACAGTGGGTTGCTTGGCAATTGGACAGTCTCCTCTGGCTGAAGAGGGATTGCCTGAGTGAGTAACTCTTAGCAGACCAGGGAGTAGAAGATGATGTCAGACAAATAGCTTGCCTTCTGCACTGCCTCTGGAGCTGGGGAACCAGAGGGTGAGGTTGGGGAAGAAGAAAGAGAGAAGGAGTGGTATGGGAAGGTGGGGGTGAGGGCCCAGCTTGCAAACTGAGCTGCCTAGCAAAGAAAGAGCACCTGGACAGAGGGACTGATGAATGATGTCCAGAATCTTTAGCTTTTTCTGATCTGGGGGTGGGAGAATATAGAATCTAGAGGAGAAATCAAAAGGAACAGATGAACCCTAAAAATAGCTCCTGGGAGGGCTTCGTGCTTGTTTCCAGCTCTTTCAGAAGGGCTGGTGGGTTTGAACAGTGAGTCAGAAGGCAAGGAGGGGCTGCCGGCACCCCAGGCCCTGGAGCTGGTGTGGGAGCGACGTGGGGGTCCTAGGAGCGCAGAGCCAGCTTCTTGCCAGCTGGCTGGCACGTAGGCCACACATTTGCTGTAGCCACTTGGCCAGCATTGGGGGTCCTCACAGTCCACCTCACATGCCTGTGCCTTCCAGAGGCAGGGAGACGTGACTGATGCTGAGGGTGGTCACCACCCCGGGGTTTCCCAAATGAGGTGGAACCCCACAGGGGGGTGACGGGGCATCCGCGGTGGCTTCAGCAGTCAGGGGCAGGGCGCCGGGACACAGCCTTCTCAACACGACAGGCGGCTGGAGGTGGCAGAGTGAGGCAGTTCGGGGCACAGAACACTGCTCCCCTTCAAAGCCTCAGATGAGCCTGGCACTCCCACGCCCCATGGCCAGGACAGAGCGATCCTCCACTCAGCCTCACCTCACCACCCTCTTTTGGGTGGGGGAGGTGATTTCTGCTACTGTGGGAAAATACACATAACCTAAAATTTACCATTTTGACCATTTTTACATGTACCGTTCAGTGGCATTAAGCACATTCACAGGCTGTGTTACCATCACCCCCTATCCTTAGATCCTTTTCACCTTCCTGAGCTGAAATGCTGCCTCCACGAGACACTAACTCCCCCTCCCCTCCACAACCTCCCATAACCTCAAATCTATTTTTTGTCTCAATGAATTCACCTATTCTAGTAAATTCATTACCTCATCTTTTACCTCATGTAGGTGGAATCATACAGTATTTGTCCTTCTGTGTCTGGCTTACTTCACTCAGCAGAACATCCTCAAGGTTCATCCAGGTTGTAGCCTGGGTCTCCATTCCACCACGTTTGGGAAACCTTTCAGAGGAGGGTTTGTTCAACAACCATCATTTTCATGGGCTCTCACCTGCCCCCACCACAGCCCTGCTGACTAAGAATACACATCATGACAGAAGGTTACCTTGAGGGCGTCTCTGTTGGCTCAATGGTAAAGAATTCACCTCCCAATGCCAGAGACATGGGTTCGATCCTTGATCCTGGAAGATCCCACATGCTGTGGAGCTACTAAGCCCGTGTGCCACAATGACTGAGCGTATGCTCTAGAGCCTGGGAACCGCAACTACTGAGCCCACATGCCGCAAGTACTAAGCCCATGCACCCTAGAGCCCGTGCTCTGCAACAAGAGAATTCACCGCAGTGAGAAGCCCACACACCGCAACTAGAGAGTAGAGCAGTCCAAGCTCCCTGCAACTAGAGAAAAGCCCATGCAACAACAAAGACCTGGCACAGTCAAAATGAATAAATAAATTAAAAAAAATTTTTTTAAGTTACCTTAAATTCAGCTCATGGCTTGAAATGATTTCTTCTAACTACAAGAGCACCAATGGAAAAAAAAAAAAAAAGAGCACCAATGAGAGTTTATCTGCATATTGCAGGTCCTGCATGTATAAGACATGGGCGTGTCCATTCTACAGGTGGGCTGGGGAAAAGGTAGGTTCTCAGGGTCTGCTGCTGACCCCCACCAGGCTGCCCTCCCCAGCTAGGACCCACTGGTTGGCATCTCATGCCCACTGTCCCTGTGTTGTCCTCCAGGGGCGTCTCTCCAAACTCCCTACTTCACGTCAGGAGGGGTGAGTATTCCTTAGGCTGCCCCACTCTGGCCAACCACACTGGGAATGGCTGAATAACCAATGCCTCCTGACAGCCTTTGGCATTTGCAAAGCTCACTGCCCCCGGTTCAATCAGGTAATCCCCCAGCCCCTGCCCCCTCATGCTGCAAAAGCAGAAGAGACCCAGCTTCTGGTTGAACCACACGCTTACCATGCCTGCCATGTGCCACTAACCTCCCACCCTCGGGGCTCATGCTGGCCCTTTCTCAGAGGGAACTGGGGGTGCCTAGGGATCCCCAGGTGGTTTCCACAATGTGTGGGGACAACAGAGGGAACGCTGCATACCAGGCTGGGATCAGGGGCCCAATCCAACCTGAGCTGCGTGGCCAGCTGCCTCTGCAGTCAAGGGAGCCTCCCTTCCCCCTCAGCCTCTTTCCTCTTCCCTCCCAGCCCTGAGAAGTCTGGAACTCCATAAATCTGCCAGCAGCACTGGAAAATGGGGGATGGGGAGGAAGGAGGAGACAGTGAGTTGCCATGGTGATGGCAGTCAGGGAGCGGTCTCCACTGCTGGGTAACAGGGGCGCTCTGTGAGTCCCCTTGAGTGACTGATAAGAGGGTGGGACTGGGACCAGGGGCTGGAGGACAGGTTATCAGGATCTGAGAGCAGAGATCAAGACGGGGACAGGAAAAGGAAGGGCCACCCATTTCTAGAATTATCTAACCACGGTTTGAGTACTAAGACGTGATGGGATATACAAGTATAATCACAATGATGTGCTGCCATGCATCTCCAGAAATTGAAAATTTGTGCCCATTTAAACAAAAATTTCCCTTTTGTTATACCATCACAACCCGTGGTATAATGGAATCCATCAATCTCATATCAGCCTTGTGAGAAAGGGACCCACTAAAAATGGACCCCATTTATAAAGGAAGCAGAGTCACTAGGAAAGGTAACTTGCAGACAGCCTAGCTGGTAAGGGGGAAGGAAAATAATATTGGGAAGAGGGAGGTGGGCAGAACAGCCCCCCAGAGCCAGGGAGAGTCCCAGTGTGCAGGAAAGAGTGTGGGGCATGAGAAGATGGTCACATCCCAGGCCAAATCTGAGTCCCTGGGACCACTGCCACATATGGGTCTTGGCTTTGCACAGGGAAGATTTCAAGAGCAAGCCATGGTAAAGAGAAAGGTTTATCTGGGGGGAAACACACTCCACACACAGAGTGTGGGCCATCTTGGAAGGCCAGAGAGTCACCAGGGTATGGGGTTGTCAGTTTTTAAAGAGTGGGCAATTTCATAGTCAATGAGTAGGAAGGGTGTAACAGGTATTTTAGGGAAGGGGTGGGGATTTGCAGGAATTGGGTCATGCCCACTTTTTACCTTTGTGTTCATGGTGTCTGTGGACGTGTCATTTAGCTTGCTGATGCGTTACAATGTGTGAAGTTGACTTGTCTGCCATCTTGGACTTAGGTGGTTCTAATCCATTTACGTAGGGTCCTCAAGCTACATCATTCTTTTAAAGGTTGTGCCCTGCTCCTTTCCTGTCTCACCAGGGCTGCTTCCTTGAGGTGGCATCGGGCAACAGGTGGTGGACTAAAAAGAAAACATGGTCTGGAGTTTTGTTAAGAAAATGGGTCAATACAGTATACTTACACATATATATGGAAGTTAGAATGATGGTAATGATAAACCTGTACGCAAGACAACAAAAGAGACACAGATATATAGAACGGCCTTTGGACTCTGTAGGAGAGGGAGAGGGTGGGATGGGTTGGCAGAGTGGCAGTGTAACATGTGTGATATCATAAGTGAAACGAATCACCAGTCCAGGTTTGATGTAGGATGCAGGATGCTTGGGACTGATGCACGGGGATAATCCAGAGAGAGGGTATGGGGCGGGAGAGGGGAGGTGGGGGTCGGGATTGGGAGTTCATGTACACTCGTGGCTGATCCATGTCGATGTGTAGCAAAACGAATACAGTATTGTAAAGCAAAACAAACTAAAAAAACAAAAATTAATTAAAAAAAAAAAAAGAAAAGAAAATGGGTCAAGTCTCAAGTCCAAAGGATAAAGGATGAGGAGAAAGAAGGGCAAAGTCAAACCTGGGAGGTTCAGAAGTCTGGGTGGTGACCAGGGAAGAGATGGAAAGGAGGGCAGTGGGCTACATGGTTCTCATACCTCCAGCACTGCCCTGAGTTTCAGTGAGAAAGATGTGTGAGCAGAGAATATCCCAGGACCTGCTGGGTCTGCTGGGGTTGGGATAAATGACTGTGACCAATCTATCAAAATGCAGTTGCTGAACATTGGTCCAGGAGACTTGGGCTAACAATGCACAGATCTCTGACTTCACTCTGCATGACGCCGCGCTGTACTGGGGCAATGGTACTGGGACCAGGCAGGCACCTACCATCACTCCTTGAATCTCCATGTGTTGCCTGGCTGTGCCGTGGGCACCTCATTCATTTTGCCTCTTCGAAGGGTAGAAACATGACTGTCTAATGTGTGGGAATGGGCTTTGCATCCTCCTGGGTTTTTGTTTTTTCTTTTTCTCTTTTTGGCTGCACAGCACAGCAAGTGGGATCTTAGTTCCCCAGCCAGGGATCAGCTCACACCCCCTGCACTGGAACCCCAGACTGCCAGGGAACTCCTGCATCCTCCTGTTGATTGGAAGTATGGAAAGAAGCAGCAGCACAGATGACTGATTGTCCAGAAGCCAGGGGCCCCAAGGCATCCTGCTCAGTGACTCACCAGCAACACACACTTACAGCCCTAAAGCACAGAGGAGCGTGTCCTGTTCCCAAAGGGATCTTGCTGTCACAGCGGTGTTTCTACTGTAGGGCCAACTCACGGCTGCCTTCAGGACCCTCCCCAAACCTCCCGCCTCTCTCAAACCTCAGGAAATACAGTCCTAAACTCATCCAGGAATTTAGACTATCTGATCACTGTATTGTATCTGCTTTATTCACACCAATGTGGTTTTGTAAAACTATGTAATGTAAACAGGTATTTATTTTCTGCCTTGTTTTAGGAGGAGATGAAAGCTTGGGGGGATTTCTCTTTTTGCACAATGTGTTGAACTGAACATTGACCAATATTTACTTAAATAATAAAGGTGTGTCCTATGTGATATGTCTTGACTGTGGAAACAGATTTTCACTTGAAGAGCAGCTCTCCTGACTTGCACATCAGTGGCTTAGAACTTTTTCAACTGACTAAACACAAATAGACTGAGCCAGTTCGAATCCTGGCAATGCTGTGTTACCAGAGCTGTTTGTTTATGCTGACGGTTATTCGTAAATAAACTGTCGTGGTGATTACAATTTAGGACAGGAGCACATGCTATTTGTCAAATAACATATATACACTGAGCTAAAGCCTGTGAGTCACATAGGTCAGTGCCTGACAAAAGGTGTGCTCAATAAGCATTAGATGTTGCTATGATTGTCACTAAATACAACGTACACTACGCTGTCACTGAATACAAAGCACACCCCCATGAGTCTGCAAGTACCAACAGCCCATTTCAAACTTGTTAATGAAACAAGATAATTTATATCAAAACTTGATAGTAAACACATACACACAACCAATTATAAAATGGGCAGAAGATACAAAGAGATCTTCCATAATGAAGACATACAGACAACAAAGATATATGTGACAAAATGCTCAATATTATTAGCAATAAAGAAAATGAAACTTAAGACCCCCAGGAGGTATCACTCTATAACTAGAAGAATAGGTAAAATAAAAAGTGACAGTATTGGAACTTCCCTGGTGGTCCAGTGGCTGAGACTCTGCGCTTTCAAAGCAAGGGGCCAGGTTTGACCCCTAATCAGGGAACTAGATCCCACAAGCCACAAATAAGATCTCAAATGCCACAGCTAAAGATCCCACGTGCCACAACTAAGGCTCGGGGCAATCAAATAAATAAAAATAAATATCCAAAAAATGACAGTACCCAGTGCTGGCAAGAATGCAGAGAAACTGGAGGTCTCATGCAGAGCTGGTGTGAACATAAAATAATACAATCACTCCAGAAAATAGTCAATTTCTTAAAAAAACAAAACATACCCTCACTGTAATTGTACTTCTGGCGTTATTCCCAGAGAAATAAAATACATGTTCACACAAAACCTGTATACAAATGCTCACAGCAGTCTTAATTTGAGCCTTTATAGCCTCAAACTAGAAACAACCATAATGTCCCTCCCTGGGTGAACGGTTAAACAAACACTGACTGGTCCATCCTTGCCATGGGTTGTTCCTTCATTTATCCGTTGTTTAATTGTTCAGTCGTGCCTGACTCTTTTGTAACTCCGTGGACTGTAGCCAACCAGCTCCTCTGTCCATGGGATTCTCCAAGCAAGAATACTGGAAGTGGGTTGCTATTTCCTTCTCCAGGGGATGTTCCTGACCCCTGGTTCAGACTGGCATCTCCTGCATTGGCAGGTGAATTCTTTACCACTCAGCCACCTGGGAAGTCCCACTGCCATGGATTACTAGTCATCAATAACGTGAGTGGATGAGTGAGACACACACCAGCTTGGATGGATCTCAAGGGCATGTGCTGAGGAATAGAAACCAGTCTCAGAAAGTCACAAACTGTGATTCCACCTCTGGAATATTCTCAAAATGACGAAATGATAAGATGAAAAACAGACTGGGAGTTGTTGGGGGTTAGGAATGGTAGGAGGAGGTAGTAGGAAGATCTTTATGGGTTACATGGTTCTAGACCTCACAGCAGTGAAGTGGTTACACAAATCCACACAGGTGATAAATCAGTACATGATACTATGTATCAATTTCTTGCTGTAATTCTGTCCTCTAGTTGGATAAATTGTACCCACGGGGGAAACACTAAGGGGTACATGGACCCATTGACTCATCCCCTTGTCCTGTCTTTGCAACTTCTTCTGGATCTGTAATTATTCCAAAACTAGATGTTTGTTTTTAACGTGGAGGGAGGGTCAGGGAGTCTCATGGCACCTGAGCAGGGTACAACACCTTCTCCCAAGAAACAAAAACCAGGAAAGCAAACATGGATGAGTGTGTCTCGCTGTCTCTCTCTTCCTGTATCTCTCCATTCTTTATCTCAATCCCTGTCTCTCTCCTCTCTTTGCAAACCTGCCTCCTTCTCTACCATCTCTGCTGCTCTGTGCCTATGGCTGCCTCACAGCCCTGAGGGACCTTTTTGCCTTCCAGCTGTGCCAATATCCTTTGTAATTGGGCTGCACAGAGAAATCCATTAGCTCTCTTTGAGTCAATTCAAAATTTCTAGGAAAATAAAGTCAACTAGAGACTGTCTGGTCCTGGAATCTTGCCTCATCCTATGGCAAGGGGTCACAATAGCACAGACCCTCTCCCGTGAGGGGCCCTGTTCCCAAACAAAGTCCCCATCTCCAAGTCAGTCCCCAGCTGGTACAACCTATAGAAGAGATGACAACAGCCTGCCATCTCCATTCCATCTGATGTAGAATGCAGAGAAATCAGACAACACCCACAAAGCCCCACTTAGAAATGAAGAAGGAGGAACCTCCAAGCAGTAACCCCGTGGCAGTCATTGGGTGTCTGACAAAGCACGTGACCACCGCATGTTGACTCCAATAGGAGGAGCTCCTTGGTTTTCCAGCAGAACCATTCCAGATTCCACCCCTGGGAACATGGCCTTGTCCTGGATCCCGTAGGACCACCCCTGAAAGGAGATTGAGAAGAACTTGGCTGTGGGGCACGAGACACCTTCTGAATGGAACTGGCCACCTCTGAGCTTGGCCTTCCTGAGGGACCAAAAAGCCCTGTGGCATGGATTTGTGTCCCTCCAAAGACCCTGCTCTCCATGCTTGAGGTTTCTTGGCAGTGTAATGCCTGTAAGACCTTAACTGGCAGCCCATTGACTTAAGTTAGAGATTCAACTTGCTGGACACCTTTCCTAGACATCTTGCACAACTAGGCAGCCAGAGGTGGGCCATGCCTGGGAGGCTTCAGTTTCTCAGAAGGCTGTGCCCAGTTCTATGCTTAATAGCTTTCACCTTTGGGTGCAGAGGGCAATGGAGAGCCTGCTTCACCTCATTAGTTGAATAAAGCACCCTGAATCTGTCCAATGGTGGGTTTCACAGGGTATCAGTACTTCTCTCCAGCAAGAAGGCAGAGCAGATACTTGGAAGAATTGTTGAAGGATCAAGATTCCCCAGATGTCCTCTTTCTAACTGCTACCGTCACTGTTTCATAATTGGTTCACCAGATTGTTTTTGATGCCTGTTGCCACACAGAGTGTAAGCGCTGCACTTCAGTAAATCCTATGATGAATTTCAAAAATGGACTGGAAGTGGTCTCAGCTTCCATACTATAGGCAGAAAGGACTTCCAGGAGCAGAGTTGCATAACTGACCTGCTCTCCCCCATGCACCTTAAGCCTCAAACAGATGCGTGTCTCCCACACACCATACTGGAGTGCCAGGGAATCACCTGCATACTTCAAGTTGGCCCTGGAGCCTCCTAAAGCTTCAGCCTCAGAAGGAAAATCATCCAAGTCCCCCAAAACCACCGACACTAATTTCCTGGGCTGCTTTAGTCTCTGTTGCACCAACATTCCTCCGAGCATGCTGCAGTCCACGGGGTTGCAAAGAGTCGGACATGGCTTAGCAACTGAATAACAACATTCCCCCATATCCCAAGACATCAGAATCCTTATTATCCCAAACTCTGAAATGGGCCATTTCTGTGGTTATGTGCAGCTTCATTTCCTGGTACCAGGTTGCATCTTATTTAGAGTCTTTTGGCTGCAAATTAACAGAAAATTACTCCGAATTACCTTAGGCAAATCAGGAAGTTTATTCCAGTTTACCAGGCTATCACAGAGAAACTAACACAAAAGAACAGCTGGGCTGGAACTCAGAACTAGGAACCCGACAGAATCTGGGCAGCCGGTTTCTCTCCCCCTGTCCCTCTGTCTCTCGGCCTCTCTCCTTCTTTCTGGATGTTGATGCCCTTCCCACCTCTGTCATCGTGTGGTCACACCTGTCCACATGTACATTCACCTACATGGCTATTTCCTTCCATCTCCATGACAGAGTCCCTCTGCTTTGTGAGCCCTGGCCATCTCATGTTCTTGGTGTGACAGAGAGACAGACTAGCTGCCTTTCAATCCTCATTTCAAATGTCTAGGGAAAAGAATCCACCTGGCCCAGTTTCACTGAGGTGTGTGTGTCTGATGTCAAGGATTTGGACCAGGGGCTGGGTTTTATTCCATGAATCTGCAGGGAGTAAGGGTTCTGTTCTCAGACTGGGGCATCGTGGAGGGTGGAGCAGATATCCCATTCGGATACCCCTCCAGGGTTCGTGACTCATAATAAAAGAGCAATATTGTGTTCACTGAAAAAATGTCCTTGAACAATAGCTAACTGCCAGTAGCAAAATGCTTGAATCAGGACAGGTATAAAAGAGAAATGCTCAGGATGAGAAGAGTATTTGCCTTTCTGCATAGTTTGGCCTCTAGCACTAGAGCCAGCTCCATCTCCAGTGTAGAATTCCTGGGGGAAGCAAGGGTAGAATCCCTAGAAAGATTCCTCCTCTGACTGGTATCAGAGCAGGGAGCTAAGAAGGAAAGCTTCAGGGACTTCCCTGGTGGTCCAGCAGCTAAGACTCCAAGCTCCCAGTGAAGGTTTTATCCAGCCTGGGTTCTCTCCCTGGTCAGAGAATGAGATCCCACATGCTGCACAAAGAGTTCACATGCCACAGCTAGAGATCCTGCAACAAAGATCAAAGATCCCGTGTGCTACAACTAAGACCCGGTGCAGTCAAATAAATCAATCAATATTTAAAAAGGATAACTGAAAAGAAGTGATGCTTCAAACACAGTGTGTCAGATGGTTTGGGGCCTGGGAGATGAGGGGACCACCTGCCCCTCAGTCAAGGTCACAGGTAGCCCAGCTGCCCAGGTCTGCTTGCTGCATGTTTCTGCATGTAGATAGAATCAGGAAGCTAGTATTACCTCTGGGGTCATCTTGATATGTTCCCTCAGTGCTCCACTCAGGAGGGTAAGAGAACAGTGGCGTGTGTGCTAATTCGCTTCAGTGAAGACAGACCCTTCGCGACCCCGTGACCATTTGTCCACGGGATTCTCCAGGCAAGAATATTGGAGTGGGCTGCAATTTCTGGAGGGCTTCCCCCTCCAGGGGATCTCCCCAACCCAGGGATTGAACCCATATCTCTTGCATCCCTTGCATTGGCAGGCAGATTCTTTACCACTACACCACCTGGGAAACCTTTAAGGTACTATAGGGACAGGGAATAGGGTAAGAGCTGAATAGGAAGAAATACACATAGTCCTGCCACAATGACAAAAAGCCCTGGAGATTCTCATTCATCATGTAAGTTCACGTCTGCCTCATTCTGTCCAAAGGCTTCAAACCCATTTTAGGTTGATAAACAGGCCAAATTCAAGCAGTCTTGAAGACATATTAGCCCATGAAAAATCTATTTATGTCCCCAAATCCAAAGAAATTAGAAACAACCATAAGCGGAACGGCAATAGCATTTTCATAGTGTAGTAAAATAAATAAGACATCAAAGGAAAATGGCAACAGATAAATTGAAGGAAGGGCACAGCGGGAGGAGGCACAGAGATGTGGAGCTCATTGGAATCCACAGTCAAGAGGCTACACTTCTGTGTGTTTGCCCTCTAGAAAGAATGAATATGGGTTTGCTTCTTAGAAGGAAATGATTCACATTTTTAAATGTTTTCTTATTTTTCAGAAAGAAACTGGCTTTTTCTTATCTACACAGGTTTCTTTCTTGAACTATCACATGTTACTTCAATTATATGAAACTCCAGGAAAGACTAGTCTCATCTGAAGGGACAGAAGGCAGATGAGAGGGTATGCAGGGCTGGGTTGGGGTATGAGGACTCTCTGGGAGAGGGGCCCAGGAGAACTTTGGGGTGATGGAAATCTTCCCTATCTTGACCGTGGTAGTGATTGCATGAGTTTAAATGTTTGTCAAAGCTCATCAAATTTAGTACAAGTTTATTTTACTGTTGGTAACTTTTATGCCAATAAAGTTGATTTTTCAAAAAACCGCTGCTGCTGCTGCTGCGTCGCTTCAGTCATGTCCGACTCTTTGCGACCCCACAGAAGGCAAACAAATACCATATCACTTACATGAAAATCTAAAAAAGTATATACAAATGAATTTATTTACAAAACAGAAACAGAGTCACAGAAGTAGAAAAGAAACTTATGGTTACCAAAGGGGAAACAGAGAGGAGGGATAAATTAGGAGCTTGAGATTAACATATATACACTACTATATTTAAAGTAGATAATCAACAAGGACTTATTGTATAGCACAGGGAACTCTACTCAATATTCTATAATGATTTATATGGAAAAAGAATCTGAAAAATTACTGTCTAATGTTCAGAAAACATCCCAAGTCATCTCTGGGCATTTATCTCTGCCTGACTCTCAATTCACCATCTGTGACCTTCCTCAGCTGATGGGCATTCTCTCTGCACCTGGGGAGAGGCCTGCTAGTAACAAGCCCAGTGAGAGCTGTCCGTGGGGGCAGGAGGCCTCAGGTCACAATGAGCATGACATCATCCTGACTGCTGAGTCTCTGAGACTCCAGTGATGCCCTCAGTTCCCCCAGCAACTTCATGGGGCAGGTCCTTCAGGGACCCTGAGTAGCTGCAGTTCTCTAAGTAATAAGCACCATAGCTTTGGAAGTCAGGTCATTATTGTCATCCTTTCCTCATAGGGAGACAATCTCACTGGGCTGGGGACCAGGGAAGAGAAAGAGGGGAAACCTGCTCTTGATCATACCTTGACCCTCCTTTACAATCACCAATGGCTCCCCAGAACCTACAGAAGAGTCCAGACCTCTCTGTGGGTCCCTGAGTCTTCCATGGGAACCATTCTCCCCTCCTGCCCTCCATTCCTGCCATACACAGACTCATGCTACATGTGGACCACCTTTCAAGACCCAGTTAGTTGGCCAAAGATGTGCCATGCTGTGCTAAGTTGCTTCAGTCATGTCTGACTCTTTGTGACTCCATGGACTGTACCCAGCCAGACTCTTCTGTCCATGGGATTCTCCAGGCAAGAATACTGGAGTTTGCTACCATGCCCTCTTCCAGGGGATCTTCCCAACCCAGAGATTGAAACTGCGTCTCTTACACCTCCTACATTAGCAGGCAGGTTCTTTACCGCTAGTGCCACCTGATTGACTAATAATTATGTAAGATATTTTTTAAGTGTTCAAAGAATTTCTTTCAATAATGACTCTGATTCTTTAAACTTTCCAGAAACACACTACATAAACTATTTCATGGCACAGAAAAAAACAAGAAAGTTGTTCAATTGCACTATGAAAAGGGATGAACCTGAAACAAAAGCTTGACAAGCAGTACATTACAAGGCAATCATGTGCCTATGTACACCCACTAATGTACCTATGAAAGAAACACTCAAGAAAATATTGTCAAGTTGAATTAAAGGTCTTGCACATGGGTCAGAAAAAAAAGCAGACATCTTGATATAAAAATGGGCAAGAAGACAAAGAACGCAAAAAAAAAAATATGAGGGCACTGAATATATGAAAACATGATCAATATCACCAGTAATGAAGAAGATTAATTTTGAAAAAGCTTCATGAGCTATCTGTCATTTTGTACTGGTTTGTTTAGGATGTGAAAAATTGAACACTCTTATAGACTGTTGGCGACATTTCTGGAGAACAGTCTGGGAACATGCATTTTAATCTTTGACACAGGAATTTCACTCTAGGAATTTATCTTAAGGAATTAATTGGACAATGTATATCAAAGGACATGAATTTGAGCAAACTCTGGGAGACTGTGAAGGACAGGGAAGCTGGGTGTGCTGCAGTCCATGGGGTCACAAGGAGTTGAACACGACTTAGCTTCTGAACAATAACAAAATATACAAAGTATATACAGTAGTGTTTGTGACAGTATTATTTTCAGTTGTGATCAGGGCACTTTTAAAATAAATTATGATATGCCCATACAATACTTAATGGGATACTTATGGAATGTCCATTTAGTTGAAAAGTTTTGCAGCCATTAAGTACTATTCATTTGAAGATCATTAATTATTCACAGCAAATAAATTTAAAATGCTACAAAAATTATAGTGGGCATTAATTTCCATAAAAATCCCACACTTCTGAGTTTTAAAATGTAGGAAGAACCTGCATCGAAATGCTTACTATTGTTAACTCTAGGTGGTGGAATTCAAGCAATTATTTTCACAATTTTTTCAGTGAATATATATTACTTTTATACCTTAAAAAATGGTATCTATGCCTACATCTACAAAAGGTTTCCCTGGTGGCTCAGACGGTAAAAAAAAAAAAAAATCCGCCTGCAGTGTGAGACCTGGGTTTGATCTCTGGGTTGGAAAGATCCCCTGGAGAAGGATATGGCACACTCCAGTATTCTCTCCTGGAGAACCCCCATGGACAGAGGAGCCTGGCGGGCTACAGTCCATGGGGTCGCAAAGAGTTGGACACGACTGAGAGACTAAGCACAGCACGTATCTACAAAACCTAGCATCTGCTCTTATTCAGTTTATTTCCAACTCCATCTCCTTACTCTGCTGGTAGAGAAACCAGAAAAGATGACGGGCACTGCCTTTGCTTGCCTCTATGGCTTAAGAAGAGTTAATTAATTTGTAACTAATTCCTTTGCCTGGGAGGAAATGCTGACTTCAGATTGGCTGATGGTGACATCATGCCGGGAGTAGGAACCAATAGTAGCATCCCTGCCTGTAAGATGTCCTTAAACCCGGATGCCTTAAAGAGGCGTCTGGACCAGCTAGTGAACTGACATTTCCACCTGAGACGTGGGCGGCTGAATGCTGTGGACCAGACCTGGGGATCTGGATGCCTCCCCGCCCCCAGGCTGGGCTTAGACACGGGCCAGCCTAGGTCTCTGAGTCTGCGATGCTGGCCCTTGTGCGGCAGCTTTTTGAAGGGCTCTGGCTTCCTCCTCCAGCCACTCTATCCAGAGCTTCACCACTATTTCCCCCCGGACACCTCTGCTGCTTGCTTTTTCAGCAGACGGCTGAAAGCAATAAAAGGTTCACAAGTCAATGTGACTGCTTCCGTCTTGTCACTCATCCTCTCTGTGGGGACCGAGTTCAGCGTCGGATGATTCCGGTCCCTCGTCAGCTCAGGCATTGCCCTCCTAGCCTCACAGTTCTGAAAATAAAACCCGGCATCATTTTACAGCCACCTGTAACAGGCTCTGCTTTTCATAACGTTACATTTTTCTAAGTTTTAAGGTAATGCTTTCTCTTTTTAGAAAACAGAGGAGGATAACAGAAGTTAAGGGTGTACACCATTCAGAGATACCCATGGTTAACATATCAGTCACTTTAGAAAGATGATAGATTTGCGAATCTGTAATTGCACTGATTATACTTCGTCCTCTCTCCTCTTTGGCTTTTCTCATGTAAGTATTTCCTCATGTCTTTAAATATTCTTAGTGGCTTGATTTTGTTTTAGTGGCATCACAGTTTTCCAGCAAACAGAATAATTTACCTATACCCCTATTCTTACATATTTAGATGATTTCCAACTGTTATTTCAAATCTGTGTTGAACAAGGGGTCTTTTGTACATAATTTCTGGACCCAATATCATTAGTTTTCTTCCAGATGCAATCTTAGTGATAGGATTATCTTAAAGACTTTTTGCCACAAATATTTTGGTTAAGCTTCCTTTCTACTTATTCCAAATTAAATTTAAATCACTTCAATTTTGAAGCCAAGCCTTAGTTATTTTGATTTATGACTGGTCAGTCTGTCAATTTTTTTTTAATTTTTTCATCAAAGTTTCTAATTGTTTTAAAATTCAGTTCAAGGTAGTTCTATATTTTGGTTGATTTTGTGATTGGAGTCTTATTTCTATCACCTTTTCCAGCTGGATATTATTGGCATAAAAATTTGTTTTTATTATAAACTGTCATTTCGATTCACTTTACCAAATCTCTTATTAGTTCTGCTTTCAGTTAATTTTCTTGGGTTTATAGGCAAATATTATAGCAGCAAATTTGTAATGTATGTCTAACAACTTACCTTATATACTTTGACGCTTTTATGAGTATGAAATATTCTTTTAAATTACACTTTGTCCTTTCCACCTCATTAGAGCCCCAAAGCCCAATGGCAGAACCTTTGTAATATCTGGTTCACACAGTACAGATAGAGAGATAGGGGACAATAAAGTAGCTTTTGATGTCTCCTGAGTGGACATTTCAAGAAGCAAAGTTTGGGTGGGAGCTAAAATTCAAGCTCCTCTGCTTTATAATTTGGGATCCTCCCTCCTAATTTCTGCCAACAGACTGGTCACCCATTGCTTCTTGTGGATACTGTATATTTTCATCTTTTCTCTGTTTTCTCTGATATTGGGAGAAGCTGTGCCAGGGGCTGCAAGTAAACTGGAGTCAATTTCTTTTTCATCTTCCCTTTACCTGACTTTCTGGGTCTTCTGATGTTGTGGCTTCCTCTGTCCTACCTTTTACATGTTCAATTTGCTTCGGCCATACCACCTTGCCCTGCTTCTGCTTCTCTATTCCCTCATGTCTCTAACCTGGAATCCTCAGCCCACCTCCAACAGTGCCCCCAGGACCCTGTCTCTGCTCCTTTTATTCCAGATACTCTCTACACAAGAGCTCAGACTCCAGTAGTCTCAACAAGACAACTCTGCCAACAACTCCTATTTCCTATCCTGTTCGAATCCTGGGCTATAGAGCTTCTCTATAATTCCACCCGATGTCCCCTACACAACACTGAACCCACCTGCTCTCCTATGGTCCACTGCTCAGGATTAGATCACCACTCAAGCTAGGAAACTGGCAGCCATCAGACTCCCGATTTTCCTCATGTAGGACATTCCTCCAGGACCTTTCCTGACCCTCTTACCTCCTCCAGTATATCTAATGCCTATTTCTCCTCTTTATCCCTACTCCTCATCCTTCAGTTCAGGCCTCACAAACAGAACTGCCTCCATGATGCCACATTTGATGTTGGGGACCCCAGGAGATGTTTTTGGATTTGGAGATGCTAACTCCAGGGGACCTGGGGTTGAGGTCTGGATCTGCTGCCAGTTAGTCACATAAGTATAGACCAGTCTCTTGACCTGGTCAATCTATCTCACAGGGTGGTCAAGGGAGAGTAGAGATTAAAACGAGAGGGCACAATATCATTTTCTGAAAGGACATGGAAAAATATAACTGTGGTTAACACTGGGGTTAAGATAAGGAAGGAAATACCACAATGTGAATATACTTAACACTACCAAACTGTACACTTAAAAATAAATGAGATGTTAATTTTTATGTGTATTTTACAATAAAAATTAAAAATAAGATAATGGAGAAGTGGGGGCGTGGTGGAATGCTTTATAAATAAACAAGGGAGAATGCACATGCTAAACCTTCTTATTGATGGACCCCTTTAGTCAACGGGGCTCCCCTGGTGGCTCATCGGTAAAGAATCTGTCTGCAATGCAGGAGACCTGGGGTTCGATCCCTGGGTAGGGAAGACCCCCTAGAGAGGGAATTGCTGAGATAAAAAGGGAAGCAAAAGGGTATTAACTTTTGTAGAGCTCTCGGTACCTGCCAAATCCTGTAGGGGGCACCTTTTGCACACCACCTCCCTGGATCCTCATGCTCCAAGTTGCAGCCTCTCCAAAGGGTGAGGATCTCAGATCCTCATTCCCAGAGAAGGACTGAAATGGAGCTTGCCTACCCAGGCCTTCCAACTGTTTCCATGTGCCTCTATGTTCCTCCTGAGCCCACGTTGTTCCTAGACTGTCTCTGAAATACATGATGCAAATCCCAGCTAGCCAGTATCCATAGAAACCTGAATTTCCCATCCTCAGCCTGGTCCCTAGAGAAAGAAACCCACCCAAGCAACACCCACAAACAGGGACTGATGGCACCCACAGGAGCACTTCCCATGTGCTAGGGAATCAGGCTTTAATAGCCAGTGATCTGTCTTGCTGGGTCCTCCAGGCGTGGCTGGGGAAGGAATAGGAGGCATAGAACTTTGTAAGATGCACTTTCTTTTTGAAAATTGAAGGGACCTACTATAGTCCCCACCACGAACGATCAGTCATCTTTTGCCCAATCCAGCAGCTCTGAGGCCACAAAGATCATATTCACGGTGCACTCGAGTCAATATTTGACGTCTTTAATCTTGCACATACAAGCACATGAACCATCTGTGAAACATGACTGTCCAATTTTATTGTGCATGACTGATTACTAATCTTAGGAACAATTTCCCAAGACTTACTCCTCTCTGGAACAACCTTGCCATCCTTCAAACATGATGACTATTTAGTTTTTTCTCCAGACTCAACACATGAGGAAACAAGGCTCCTGGTACCAAACTACACTCAGGTTCTTGAATGCTGGTCAGCTGTAGCACTTGGAATCAGCACAGCAGCCCCTATCGTGTGCAGCATACCAGCCTTTGCTAGCGACACAAATTGCGAATCAAAGGTCATTAGAACTGGAAAAGACCTTGAAAAAATCATGCACATGTCATTTCCCTGTTTACAGATGAGAAGTTGAATGGCTTTATCTGAAGTACCAGAGTAGCACAGCCAAGCAAAACAACAGTGAACTCTCAACTGCCAAGTACATGTCAGATCTTGTCCTGTTTTACACATTTGCTCACTTAATCTCACGACCACCTTATGAGGTAGGTTATTATCTCCACTCATCTTAAGATCTCCATTTTTCACATAATGAAACTAAGGCACTGAGAAGTTAGGTAACTCTCCCAAGGTCACATAGTGGCTGAGGCGGACTGAACCCAGGTCATTCATCCCCCACTAACATACTAGCTATGTAGGTCACTGATACCTTGATAAGGACTGAGATTTTAAAAACGTATGTTGAGGTCTCAAGTGTAAGGTTTGTCTTCTATGTCATGAGCAGCTAAATTCCACTTTGTTTTTTCCGTTTTAGAATCTTAGGGTGAAATAAACAAGAAGCTAAATGTACCAGTTTAACTGACTACATGAAAACATCCACGACAAACCTCCTCTTAGAGGGGAGGAAATTATCTTAATAATATCCTTTGAGTTGTCTCCTTTTGTTGGGTTGCTTAGAGATACAGACCTAGAGTATCTGCTTTTATTATTTTTGGTTGTGCTGGGTCTTCAGTGCTGTGCAGGCTTTTCTCTAGTTGCTGTGAGCACAAGCTACTGTCTAGCTACACAGCTTTCTCATTGTGGTGGCTTCTCGTTACAGAGCACAGGCTCTAGGGGTATAGATTCAGTTGTTGCAGCACACAGGCTTAGTTGGCCCATGGCATGTGGGATCTTCCAGGACCAGGGATCGAACCCATGTCTCCTTGCACTGACAGGTGGATTCTGTACCACTGAGCCACCAGGGGAGCCCCTAAAAGTATCTGCTTTTAAATTAGAGCATATTGGGGGAACCATAATATACTCACAGCAGAATACTGCTGTACAGGAAATCCCCCTGTAAGGATTTTTTTCATGGTAATATGATTGTCCACAAAGGGGGCTGAGTGTCTGGGCAGAAGTGGGAGAGGCTGTTCTTTTGTACCTTTTGAAATTACAGCCACATAAATGGGTGATCTCATCAACAACACACACAAATTAGAGACAAACTGTGTGTTGCATGTCTATATGTAAAAATCCTAGTCTTCTCGGTCATTACAACATAACCATTTTCCCACAAAAACATTGAATACATGCTACAAGGTGAATGAAACTTTTTGCTTATAAGAACACTGAAAGGAAAATATTAAAAAAAAAAAGTATACTTTGGCTCAAACACTTTATTTTGGTAAAAAGGGGCCTAGGCAATCCACAATATCCTGTAAAAACAAAACAAAGCCTTTCCAACACCAAGGTGGAAAGGAAAAACATTTTTAAAAGTTTACAACTAACAAAATAGTTTCAGGTCAAGATTTATTAGGTAGCGATTTGCATTTAACGGGCTAGATAAATACTTTATGGTAGAAAGTGCACACTGGACTCAGATATGTTGGGTCCAAAGTGCCTTGAGCTTTGCTGAATCTGAGCATCTTTAGAGGGGCCGCTCAGCTCACATCCACCCCTTTGCCAACATCCTCACCCTTCTCCTGCACCTGGTCCCCTTGACTCAGTGGTATAGCCTACCACCTCCCGCCCCCGGCCACCAGTGATGGACACATCACACTTACAACCAATTTTTAGGTTCGAATCATCATTTCTGTTTAAAATGTCCATTTCGGTGAACCAGGAGACACAAGCAGGAGAAAGTGTGTGAGTCTTTGGTAAAAACACCTCCATTTGAACACTGCTCCTACAGGGAGACATTCCCTGTCCCAGGACACAAGTGAGGAGGCGACAATTAAAAACTCTCCACAGGCATGTGAAGACGAAACGGTGAGACAGGAGTCTGGAGGCACAGCAGAGGGAGAAGAAATCAAGATGAAGATGTAAAAGGCAGCAGAACAAGAATGAGCAGGCTGAGGTCGGCAAAGACTGGAGCCCTGGAGACCCCTCCTCCTCATTCCTGACACCAAGCCCCCTCCCTGGACAGAATCGCCTCCCTTCCCTCCTAACACAAAGGGCCCCTCTTCTCCTCCTTCTGCACCTCTGTGAGAGGAACCAGAGAAAGGTCCTCCACACAACTGCAGCGCACCCATCACCTTCCAGATGTACCATCTCATCTGCAGATGAGGAAAGCGAAAACCATGCTATTTAAATTATGTTTTTTAAAGTGCTCTGGAATCTCTGTTCAGAGGAAATTGTGCAAGTCTTAATCTGTAAGTTAGAGCCAATTGGATGGGCAGTCTTGTCCCCACCCCCGCCCTGAAGGGCTCCACCGAGGCCCACAGAGCAGCTTTAAATACCAGTATAAAGTGACAGACAAGCCAGGGCATGGTCCTGCCCAAAGCCATGGCAATGGTGCTAGAATAACCAAATTTCCTTCTTTTCTGAATTCCTGACACTCTGGCTCCTGGGGCCTCCCTGGCCAGCAAGTTCCTGCAGACAGCAAACAACTCCCCTATGAGTGTGCCTTTTGAATGTAGTCAATCTTTTACATGCAAAATGGTACCCCAACCACCTCCTGTGCCAGGCTCTCACCAGGATCCACTCCAAGCCAATAATCCCCTGTGCTAATCAACCCACAGGCTTCCCAGGTGGCTCAGCGGTAAAGAAGCCGCCTGCCAATGCAGCAGATGCGGGTTCAGTCCCAGCATCAGGAAGATTTCATGGGAATAGGAAATGGTAACCCACTCTAGGATTCTTGAATGAAAAACTGCACGGACAGAGGAGTCTGGTGGGTACAGCCCACAGAGTCACAAAGAGGACATGACTGAGCACGCATCAACCCACATCCAGGTTTCAGGACAACCAGGGGCAGCCACTATGCCCCAGAACCTGTGAAAAGTACTCAGACTTGCCGGTCATAAACCCACTCACCCAGTACCCTGCCTCCTCTGTTCCTTTCCATGAAAAGCACGACCCTTGCCTCCCAAGGACTCTAGTGCTTCCCCTGGTGGCCCCCCAACACCACCCCCACCGCAGCACTCCTTCTCCTAGGAACTGTAACAAACTCTTTTCAACAGCAGTCCCCTCCCATCTGCTGGCCTCACAACACTTGAAAAATGATTTTTTTAAAAACCTACATTTTTTAAACAGACCCACTCTAGAAATAAACATTATCCCCAGAAATCTTAGAATCTGGACCAGGAAATTCACATCCAGAGGATGCCACAACTTTTGAAAAAGCCTGACCCAGGAGATGTCTCCTAGCTGACTTTAAAAGGAGGGGAGAGAAGGGACCAAAAAAAAAAGGAGGGAGAGGCCCATGGCCTGGAGCCACAGAAAATGACAGGGCCGGTCAGTGGGCACAGATCCTGGTAAGAAGGCAGGCGGTAGAGAGGTACCAAGGCGAGCGTGCTTTGGGAAGGGACAGGAAGGAAATGGGACCGATTGCTGGATGCAAGTGGAGTCCCGCGGGCCTGAGGGTCCTCAGCCGTCCAGCTCCTCCTTGATGGTGATGCGCAGCGGGCAAATGCGCAGTGGTTCTGGGGACCCGTCACCCCGCGAGCCGCCCAGGTAGAAGTAAGGCCGCACCTCCCCGAAGCGGGCGTGGAAGGTGTACAGGTGGCAGTGGCGCTCAGCGTCATAGAAGGACAGCTCGCCCTCCTCGCACTCCAGCTCCACACGCAGGCGGCGTGGGATGGCGGGGACCAGGGGCGACGTGGCGGGATCCGAGGTCACGCAGTGGTCGCCATCCACGCCCTGCGTGCGGCCCACGTACCAGAAGCCCGAGCGCGTGTCATGGTAGCAGCTGTGCGCGTGGCCCTCAGTGCCGGCATCCTGTCGCGTCCGCACCACCCCCACGCGCCAGCTGGCCAGTGCCCCCACGTCCACCTCCCAGGCGTGTGAGCCCTGCGACAGGATGCAGGAGCCCAGCAGGCAGGGCGCCGACGAGAAGCGCTCCGGGTTCTCCACCTGCACCCGGTAGCCATGGTTGGTGACGCTGGTGAGGTCGTCGGACACGGAGAGCCAGCCAGCAGCGGTGTTGGGATCAAGGCTAAAAGGCACTGGGTGCAGAGGGAAGAGAGTGGGGAAATCAGACCAGCCTGTGGCCTCAGGTCCCCCTAAACTGACCCACTGTGTTCCACCTGGCCCAGTGACAAAGGGGGCTGCCCTGGGCTGGGGGTTGCATTATGGGTTGAAATGTGACCTGCACAGCCTGGATGGGAGGGGCCTTTGGGGGAGAATGGATACATGTATATGTATGGTTGAGTCCCTTCACTGTTCACCTGAAACTATCACAACATTGTTAATCAGCTACACCCCAATACAAAATAAAGTTCAAAAAAAAAAAAAATGTGCCCTACAAAAAAGCCATGTTGAAGTCTTAACTCCAGCACCTCAGGAAGTGACCTTATGTGAGAATGAGATTCTTGCAATGTTAACAATTTAAGATGAGATCAGATGGGAAGAGAGGGGGCCCTTGATCCAATATAACTGTTGTCCTTATAAAAAAGGAGAAAACCAGTTACATGAGGGGAAAAGCCCTCTGATGGTGGAGGCACAGGTCACAGTGCTGCAACTGCCTGCACCGAGCTCACCAGAAAACACCAAAATTTAGGAAGAAGCGAAGAAGGATCCTCCCCTACAGGTTTCAGAGGTAGTGTGGCCCTGTGGACACCTTGGCTTTAGACATCTAGCCTCTGGAACCATGAGAATAAAATTCTGTCCTTTTAACGCATCCAGACTTCAGTCTTTTGTGAGGATAGCCACAGGAAGCCAGTGAACCTCACAAGATGCCTATACCACCTTAGAAAAGCATGTGACATGCCCCTGGTCACTGACATTTCTGCCCATAAAATCACGTCTCAGTTTGGAATGCTACTGCAAAAGTATCAGAGGTGGGTTGGCTTAAACAACAGGACAATATTTCTCACGATTCTGCTTCTGGAATTCTGAGACCAGGGATCCACCATGCTTACATTCTGGTGAGGGCCCTCTTTTTGGTTTACAGATGGCTGCCTTCTTACTGTGTCCTCATAAGGCAGAGGGCGAGAGAGAAAAGAAGCCAGCTCTCTGGTGTCTCTTCTTAAAAGGGCACTAATCTGATCATGAGAGGGCCCCATTCACATGACCTCTTCTAACTATGATCACCTCTCAAAGGCCCTGCTTTCAAATTCCATCACTCCATCACATAGAGGTTAGGCCTTCAACATACAAATTTGGTCGGGGACACATTCAGTCCACAGAGACTTGCATGGGCTAGCATCACCTTGGGAGAGGCAGTGCTAAACTGAGGAGCTCTTCTCTTTCATTATATATAAAATATGGTTCTGAATAGAAAGAGAAGTCAGCTGCTCTTTCCAGAGAGGTGGACAAGTGTCAGGACCCAAAAAAAGAAGGCGCTCTGTCAGGGATGCTTCGAGCAGCAGGACATGGAGTGGAGCAGGGCACAGGGACTGCTTGAAAGGTGACCGGTGCAGGGAGGAGGAGATCTTACGGGGCGGGAAGCGGGAAGGAGTTTGTGCAGCTGGCCCTCTGCCCAGCATGACCTCCCCCGGCCTCTTACACCTGCCTGGGGCCCCCACTCACCAGATTCAACACACATAACCATCTTCCTCCAGACGCGGTACTTCAGGGAGTCCAGGTACTTGCAGACGTCGATGAGCATGCCGGGCGGGATGGGCTCCGGCTCCATCGTGCAGAAGAGGCTGGGAAAGGAGAAGTGGGATTTGGGGGGCAGGGCCAGGGCCAGGCATTCTGGGCCTAGCTCAGTCAGTTGGAAACAGGATCCCTTGCCTCAGGCCTGCATTTCCTGGCTGCCTTATTGAAGGCAAACCTACAATGGGCTCTGTTGGGAGATGAACAAGGAACCAATCGGGCGGCTCATACCCTTCAGGACTGAGTACTAGAGCCCTTCCTGCCCTCGCTGGGATAAATATAAACAGGACGTTCTGAGACATGGTTTAATTTCATGTGAGCAGAAATGATACATACACATCAGCTCATAGGATGTCTGAGTCGGAAGGCACCTTAGGGGCCCTCTAGTCCCATGTGTTGAAAGTGTCACTGGCCTTTGCTTGAACACCTCCAGTGACAGGGAACTCACTACCACCCAAAGCATTCTCTTCCATCTTTGTAGAGCTCTGACTGGGACACAATTATTCCATATTCATCTCTGTGACCCCAACAACCATCAACACAAACTAGTATGTCCTGAGACTCTTGGGGAGTCGGGGGAGGCTGACCAAGAAACAAGGTTAAATGTTGTGCTGACCGTCAGAGAACTACGAGCACCATGCAGGATGACGATCTCTCCCCACATAGTAGATGGCCACACTCCACCCTCAGGAAGACAACATTGCACCACTGCAAACTGGAGGTCGGTGTCTTGAAAGAGGGCTCCCCACTTGGCCAGTCCCACTGCTGCCTCTGTACTGCACCAGCTGGCCTCACCACCTGCCTGGCCCGGGAGCCACCTGGGTTGCACCCCTGGTATTTCTGTCTACGCTTCCCCTCCCCCTACCAGACTTGGCAACTTACCGGCGTTTTCGACTCTTGTGTTTCTGGAAAAAAAAAAAAAGCAGATACATAAACGTAGACACAGAGAAAACATATAAACCTCTGACCTCAAAAGGAGTCATACATCCCATGTTCATGGATCAGAAGTTTAATATTATTAACTTAATAATAATATTAAGGTTAATATTGCTATAATTAAATTATTAATAATATTGCTAAGATGGCAATACCACCCCAAAAATAAACACTTTAAAATAATAAATAAATAGATATTTTAAAAACAATATAGCCAGGGTTGCTGATCTCAGGGTCCCCACTGGCCTCCGACCTCTGGCCCCTGTCACTAGATCTGGACACTGCACTCCTCACCATGAGAAAGGAGACGTCATCCTCCTTCATCTCCATCTGCAGCCGCTCAATCTCATGGGCCAAGGCCTCCGTGTCCTCTGTCAGCCGCTTCATCTTCTCCTCCGCCAGGTGCTGCTTCTGCCTTGCCTCGCTGGCCATGGCATCCAGGATGGCCTGCTCCTCCACGCGCAGGAACTCGCGGAGCTTGTCAAATTCCAGGCGGATCCGTGCTTCCAGCCAGGTGGCCTCCACCTGCAGCATAGGGTGGGGCCGGGTGGGGCAGAGGAGGGGCGGAGCCTCAGCCATCACCCAGCGGGTGGCCCCCAGATGTTTAGCAAAGGAACTCCATTTTTTTAAAAAAGAAATCACGTGCAGAATCTCCGAAGATAAAATAGAGATGCAGATTTCTTAGCACATATTTGTAAGTTTAAAGTCAGTCAAACAGCATAGGGACTTTCCTGGTGGTCCAGTGGTTGAAAATCCCCCTTTCAGTATATGGGACGTGGATCCCATATTCTCGGGGCAACTAAGCTGGTCCTCCAAAAGGAAGACCCCGGAGTGCAGCCAAAAGTTTTTTTAAAAAAGAAATGTTTTAAATAAAAAAGTCAAACAGCATAATGAGATTGTTTAGATAACGAATAAAACAAAATCAGTGCGTATAGAGGACAACTGTAATTCTATAAATTCCTCAATAATATTTTGTACTTGCATAGGCTGTATGATAGTGAGGGAAACTCTGAATCACAGAAGTGAACTGTTGCAAACAGCAATGATTTTTAAAAATCACTCACCTTCCAATATTAAGACTTCAAATTTGATAGATCTGACAGATGCTTACCCAAAAAAATAGTAGAAAGTATTTATTTTAAAACTGAATCAATAACATGCTAATATGACAAAATGATTCACTGAAAGGGAGGGAAATGATTTATTGAAAGGGCTTCCCAGATGACACAGTGGTAAAGAATCTGCCTGCCAATGCAGGAGACAAGGGTTTAATCCCTAGGTCAGGAATATCCCCTGGAGGAGGAAATGGAACCCTACGCCAGTATTCTTGCCTGGAAAATCCCACTGACGGGGAGCCTGGAGGGCTACAGTCCATGGGGTCACGAAGAGTTGGACATGACTGAGCACGCATGAACAATTTATTGAAAAAGGGCAAACTAGGAAAGATATTTCCAACATATATGAGATTGCTATTCTTCACATACAAAGTGCTCTTAAGTCTCTATAAGAAGAAAAGACAAACATCCCAAGGAAAAGAATGTGAACATTCACAGAAAAAATACAGATAGCTGTTATTCTTGTGAAAGGAAGCACACATTTTGTTTGACTTACTTTAATAACCAAAGAAAAGCAGAGGAGGAGAGACGGCATAGTTGGAATATCAGGTAAAAAAACTGACAATGTACAGTGGAAGAGAGTGAAATTTGGGAGGATTCTTATCACACAGGGGGATAAAAAATAGAGTTGACAGGAAAAGCCAGCCAGTGCAAAGTCAGCTCCAGCCAGCCTCACACTGGCCATGGAGCCTCTCAATAAAGGGGAAGACACAAACTTTCACCTCTCATCCACCAGAATGGACTGAATTGAGAGGAAAAGCGTTAGTCAAGCCAGAATCCTGGACTCTCCACAACTGACTACATGAGAATTCTAAGCAGCTGGGATGGACAGACAGGGGCTGTCACTTGGACATATGGACACAACCCAGGTATCCCCAATGCATCCCACATCAGGCCAGCCAGGCAGACGGCACTGGCCAAGCTTGGGGGGAGATGAAGCTGGGGGCCATAGGGGTTGGATGAGGGCCCTTGAGGCCATGGTGAGGAGCTTGAACTAGACAGTTTTAAGCAGAGGAGTGACACAACCGATCTATTTTATTTAAAAGATCAGTCCACTGCAAGGAGTGTGGACTGCATTCAAGAGTGAAAGCATGGGGCCCAGGTAGGAGGGCAGGCAGAGGGGATGGGGACCTGGAACAGATGCTGGGAGTGGAGAGAGCGATCAATGGACAGGCGCATTCTGGAGACGGTGGATGTGAGGTGTGAGAACGGGGGTGTCGCTGGTTTGAGAACCCCAGCAGGTGCTGCAGCATGGCGCCTGTCATCAGTCTGAGTTCACAGGCACAGGGGGCTGCAGAAGTCGCTTGTTGGTTGCTGGCGTGGCCACACCCAGGTATTTAAAGATGCCAGGACGTCACAATCAGCACCCAAGGGCACGGCTGTGCTTGCCAGCAAGGCTGGTGAAGGCTGACCCTGTAGCAGCAGCCATGGCCAGGGCCAGACCACCCGCGCCTCTGCCCCACGGTAGTCCAGGTGTGCCCATCTGCACCCTCAGCCCCAGTGCTCACTCACCTGATTGTGCTTGGCGATGGCCTCGTAGGAGCGCTGCACGGCCCAGAAGGCCTTGGCTTTCTCCCGCAGCGCATGCTCCATGTTCCTGCACTTGGCCTGCCAAGAGGGATCAGAAGGAGGTGGGTTAGGGGCAGAGGTCAGGCAGGGACACAGCATGCCACATCACAGCCGGAGGTGCACTTCACTGTGGGTACCACGCGACCATTATTTACTGAACCCAGTCCAGCCACATGCTGGGGGACACAGTGGGAAAGCACAGCTCTGACCCTGCACCTGATGGTGTACAGCACAAAGGGCCTCCGATACCCTCTAATCCAGCACCTTGTTTACACCCAATACAGACAGGGAAACAGCTCAGGCGATAAAGGGACTAGTTTCCATGCTGGTCACAGGATATAACAGAAGGACATCCTGCTAAGCCTAAGCTGGTGCAGGCAGAGGAGTGAACCCCAGCTGGGGGCCAACAATGTGCTCACAGGCCCCATTCACGACTTCGTGAACTGGACCGGTTTACAGTCATGAAAGAACAGGTCTGATCACGAGGTTAACCCAGTTCTTCCCACAGGACCTTGTCTAAACCACAGTCATCCTGGGTTGGCTCTAGGATCCCCACAGATACTGAAATCCCAGGATGCTTAAGTCCCTTATGCAAAAATGCTTCAGTGCTAGTATAAAAGTCCGTGTAAGTAGCTGTAAGTACAATGTAAATGCTATGTAGATAGTTAAGAGTGGTAAATTTAAGCTGTGTTTTTAGTCTCTAAAGCCTCATCCCCACCTAGGCCTGGTTTAGATGACAAGATTCTGGACTTTGAGCTAATGCTATAATGGGACAAGATGACTGGGGATCCTGGGAGGGGGTGGGCATGCTCTGCAGGTGGGAGGGACATCAATCACTGGGGCCAGACTGCAGGAAGCAGCCTTGGAAATGGCCCTAAGGATCCCCACTTCCCAGTACTGCATTGCTGAAAGCCCCTCCCTGAGGGTTGGATCTACAGAAGACATATTTCTAATCAAGAGAATATGGCAAAAGTGACGGGAGATGAGCTGAGGTGACAAAAAGCCTGCACTGACCCTTTCTCACCCTCTTTTGCTCCCTATCAGATGGAAGTGATCCAACCAACAGAGCAGCCCATGGGGCTAGGAAGTAAGAGTGTCCAACCAACAGCCCATGAAGACCTGAATCCTGCTGCCGACCACAAAAGTGAGCCTCAGTGGGGATCCTGGCCTCCTCAGGCTTTCAGATGAGACTGCAGCCCTGGTCCACACTGCCGCGCCATTGAGACCCTGAGGCAGAAACACCCATCCGGTCATGCCAGGTTCCTGACCCACAGACACCATAAGATAGTGACATTTTTGTTTGAGGCCACTATATTTGGGGTAATTTGTCCCACAGCAGTAGATCACTAGCCCATGTGTCCTATTCCACAGTCTATTCTTTTAACCACACTTCTACAGAAAATAAACAGTGATTTCCTTTACTGCAGGTTTAGTTTTCTTTGCAATTCATTCTGGTCATCCTTATGTTCTTTTTGACAATATTTAACAGATTTTTTAAAAATATTGTTTTCTGTAATATCTCTAAGGTGTGTCACTTCAATAGCAAAATAACATTAGCATAAGTGTCCCACAAAACCACTGAAATGTCATCCCAATGTGTTATTTGATGGGACGAGATGTTTTGCAGCAAAGTTATGTAATATTATCCCAAAGAAAAATTCCATGATTTGTGAAACAACTGTGAATGTCAGGGGTAAAGCAAGTGCCCACACACGTTACCCAGGGCTGTGCTGGCCCCAAAGAACACACACCTGACCCTCTGCCCTTCAACCTCGAGTTAGGGAATTATGGGGCAATGAAGAGGGAAGGGGGTAACAGTCCCTTGTCTTTCTCAAACTTTATATCACTTGGAGAGTTCTGCTTTAATTCAGCAAGTCCTAGCCCTTATATGTGCCCTTCTCCGAGTTGCTCGCTGGTGAGATTTACCAATGATTGTATTATCACTGTGCTATGCTAAGTCGCTTCAGTCATGTCTGACTCTTTGCAACCCCATGGACCATAGCCTGCCAGGTTCCTCTGTTCAGGGGATTCTACAGGCAGGAATACTGGAATGGGTTGCTGTGCCCTCCTCCAGGGGATCTTCTTGACCCAGGAATCAAACCCTCATGTCTTATGTCTCATGCACTGGCAGGCAAAGTGTTTACCACCAGCGCCACCTGGAAAGTCTGTATTATCACTAATGAACAGTGATTACTGAGCATGCACTTTGCACAAGGCACTAAATTAGGTCCTTTGACTTGCCTCTTGAGAAACCTGTATGCAGGTCAGGAAGCAACAGTTAGAACTGGACATGGAACAACAGACTGGTTCCAAATAGGAGAAGGAGTACGTCAAGGCTGTATATTGGCACCCTGCTTATTTAACTTATATGCAGAGTACATCATGAGAAACGCTGGACTGGAAGAAACACAAGCTGGAATCAAGATTGCTGGGAGAAATATCAATAACCTCAGATATGCAGATGATACCACCCTTATGGCAGAAAGTGAAGAGGAGCTAAAAAGCCTCTTGTTGAAAGTGAAAGAGGAGAGTGAAAAAGTTGGCTTAAAGCTCAACATTCAGAAAACGAAGATCATGGCATCTGGTCCCATCACTTCATGGGAAATAGATGGGGAAACAGTAGAAACAGTGTCAGACTTTGTTTTTTTGGGCTCCAAAATCACTGCAGATGGTGACTGCAGCCATGAAATTAAAAGACGCTTACTCCTTGGAAGAAAAGTTATGACCAACCTAGATAGTATATTCAAAAGCAGAGACATTACTTTGCCGACTAAGGTCCGTCTAGTCAAGGCTATGGTTTTTCCTGTGGTCATGTATGGATGTGAGAGTTGGACTGTGAAGAAGGCTGAGCGCAGAAGAATTGATGCTTTTGAACTGTGGTGTTGGAGAAGACTCTTGAGAGTCCCTTGGACTGCAAGGAGATCCAACCAGTCCATTCTGAAGGAGATCAACCCTGGGATTTCTTTGGAAGGAATGATGCTAAAACTGAAGCTCCAGTACTTTGGTCATGAAATTAAAAGACGCTTACTCCTTGGAAGAAAAGTTATGACCAACCTAGATAGTATATTCAAAAGCAGAGACATTACTTTGCCGACTAAGGTCCGTCTAGTCAAGGCTATGGTTCTTCCTGTGGTCATGTATGGATGTGAGAGTTGGACTGTGAAGAAGGCTGAGCATGGAAGAATTGATGCTTTTGAACTGTGGTGTTGGAGAAGACTCTTGAGAGTCCCTTGGACTGCAAGGAGATCCAACCAGTCCATTCTGAAGGAGATCAACTCTGGGATTTCTTTGGAAGGAATGATGCTAAAACTGAAGCTCCAGTACTTTGGCCACCTGATGCGAAGAGCTGACTCATTGGAAAAGACCCTGATGCTGGGAGGGATTTGGGGCAGGAGGAGAAGGGGACAACCGAGGATGAGATGGCTGGATGGCATCACAGACTCAATGGACGTGAGTCTGAGTGAACTCCAGGAGTTGGTGATGGACAGGGAGGCCTGGCATGCTGCGATTCATGGGGTCGCAAAGTCGGACATGACTGAGCGACTAAACTTAACTGAACAGATATCATTCTATTGAATTCTTATATTTCTGCAAGGTAGGCACTATATTCCTAACACATAAAAGAGAAAAAAAGCCCAGAAGAATTAAGTAACATGCCAAAATTATAGTTAGCAGCAGAACCAGGCTGTCTGCAGAATAAAGGCCACAGTGTTAACCACAACATTAACCAACCTGTTTCATTAAGGAAGCTACTACTATGTTGTCCAGTTGTCTTCTGTGTTTCCAAATGTGCCACTTATTTCCAAATTTGTTGACATCAAACATACTGTCAATGTCTTTATTTCTGGAGAATAAAAGCTTATACTTGTGGCCATACTTTGTCCAACTCCTTAAATAACCTAGCATGTTAATGAAAATTTCCTCCCATAAATGTCTAACTGAATGACACATCTTAAAAACTTAAGGAAAATCAAAAATTGGAAATGACCCAAATGTCAATCAACAAGAGATGGGTGAATAAATGATGATATTATTAAATGGAAAGCTGGGCTTCCCTGGTGGTTCAGATGGTAAAGAAACTGCCTACAATGCAGGTGACCCGGGTTCAATCCCCAGGTTGGGAAGATCTCCTGGAGAAGGCAATGGCAATCCACTCAATATTCTTTCCTGGAAAATTCTATGGACAGAGGAGCCTGGTGGGCTACAGTCCATAGGGTCACAAAGAGTTGGACAAGACAGAGCAACTAACACTTTAACTTTTACATATGGATAAGAAAGCCTTCCTCAGCGATTAATGCAAAGAACTAGAGGAAAACATGAGAGTCACAGGGAGGCCTGGCCTGCTGCGATTCTTGGTGTCACAAAGAGTCGGACACGACTGAGTGACTGAAGTAAACTTAACAATTTAAAAGCAAAGTTTTTGATCTCATTAGTCACATTTCAAATGTTCAATAGTACAAACATAGTTTTATATTATGGCAGAAGTTCTACTGGCTGTCCCTAACGTTTTATAAAATGTACAATACATATGACCATAATTAATTAGGAAGAAAGAAAAATGTATTTTTACCACTATAAACAATTCAGATTGGTTATAGAGATGAAACATATTTTTTAGTGGCTTCTTTTTTCTTTTGCTTTTGTCTTGGAAACATATATTTTAAGATACGCACTTTCACCATTCACTATTTATCCAATATTTATTAAGTTATTATTCCAGATTTCATGTTAGGCTTTCGGATACAATAATTAGGATGACAGATATGAGCCTTACCCTCATGGCAGTTATAATCTAGCAGGATGAAATAGACATTAAATTGATTTTTACACAAATCATAAGAAAAAGTAGCATCTCATGAGTGTTGGTAGAAGGAGGTTACTAACCTATTCTGAGAGGATTGGTGAAGTTTTCCTCCAGAGAATGACTATACCTGATGCTTTGAAATGGAAACAAAAATAAGTTACACAGATAACATTGTATATATTGGGGACCTACAAAAGGAAGCAGTGGTGGGACACTGGATGGGTATTTTAGGTGGAATGAATAGTAAATGTATATATAGACACTGAGAAGAAAGAGACAGAAAATCAGCTGCTGGTGGGTGGTCAGTATGGCTGATTTGGAAGAAAAATAGTAGAAGAAGGTGGGGTAAAGAAAGGCAGAAAACAGTCACAGAAGGTTTTAATCTCAGCAGTATGGGTTGATTTTGTTTTAGAACTGATGAAATACTATCAAACTGACAGAAGCAGAGAGTAGAAAGGTTATTTTCAGAGGCTGTACACGTGCGCAAAGTAAGTCCCTTCAGTCATGTCCCACTCTGTGTGACCCTGTGGACACATGTCAGGTTCTTCTGTCCATGGGAGTCTCCGGGCAAGAATATGGGATTGCCATGCCTTTCTCCAGGGGATCTTCCAGACCCAGGGATCAAACCGGTGTCTCTTAAGTCTCCTACATTGGCAGGCAGTTTCTTTACCACTAGAACCACCTGGGAAGCCCCTGTCAGAGCCTGGGGAAGGATGAAATAGGAAGATGAAAGTCAAAACATACAAAATTGCAGTTGTGTAAGGTTAATAGTTTAGGAAGATCTAATGTATAACCTGGTGACTACAGATAATCATAGTATACTTATATTTGAAATTTGCTAAAAGAATAGATCCTAAGTGTTCTCAGCAGCAGTGGGTAGGGCCAGAGAGGGAGCAGAAATTAACCATGTGAAATGCTGTACGTGCTAATCAGCTTGATGGTAGTGACTACATTGTGATGCATATCAAATCTTAAATCTATACAGTTAAAAAATGGAATAATTTGAAGATTAAAAGTTCCTGATCAGATCTTCAAAATTGTTTTGTCAGGAAATGGTATCTATAAAATGGAAACATTAAAACAATTATTTCGGGAACATCTTCTGTTGTTTTGCTTTTAGACCATCAGTGGTAGAAATTTTTTGACCCATTCTGCCTTTTACTCATGGTCCTGCTGCTCTTCCATACCTATTTACCTGTGCTCCCTTTGCTTATCTGCCTGGAATTCAGGAGACCCAGGTTCGATCCCTGGGTCCAGAAGATCCCCTGGAGAAGGAAATGGCCACCTATTCCAGTACTCTTGCCTGGAGAATCTCATGAAGGGAGGAGCCTGGTAGGCTACAGTCCATGGGGTCGCAGAGTCGGACATGACAGAGCGACTTCATCTATCCTCACTCCCACCTCGAAGGTCTTTAGAACAGAATTAGGCACATTCCTACTCTCAGGTGGGGACATAATCCTATCAATGGCCTCCACCAATACAAATGGTTCTTTTTCCTCTACTGTAAGGTGATATAGGGGACTGTGGCTTTCTGATCCTCTCTATATCCTCTTTTATTATCTATCCAGAAATTCCTTTATTTTCACACAATTTTACACCGTTTTAAAAATTATTATTATTTTTTTTACAATATTGTATTGGTTTTGCCCCACATCAACATGAATCCGCCACAGGTGTACACATGTTCCCAATCCCAAACCCCCTCCCACATCCCCAGCCCCACACACCATCCCTCTGGGTCATCCCAGTGCACCAGCCCCAAGCATCCAGTATCATGCATCGAACCTGGACTGGCGATTTATTTCATGTATCATATCACACATGTTTCAATGCCATTCTCCCAAATCATCCCACCCTCTCCCTCTCCCACAGAGTCCAAAAGATTATTGTATACATCTTTGTCTCTTTTACTGTCTCGCATACAGGGTTATTGTTACCATCTTTCTAAATTCCATATATATGCATTAGTATACTGTATTTGGTGTTTTTCTTTCCGGCTTACTTCACTT
>SJXQ01010254.1:0-113968 GCA_006408695.1 Aepyceros melampus
CCCCGAATGGATGATTTAGGAGCATGAGGTGATTCTAGAAAGCTCAGCAAGGGAGGGTGGGGGTGGGGTGAGACAGGGGAAGGAAGGAAGCCCGTGCAAGTCACTGTGGGTGATGGGAGCTTGATTCTGCAGGGGACCTGCTGAGAGAGCTTGGAGTGCCTCTCAAGACTGTCCCACTGAGGGGCGAGGAGGAATTTCGAGTATTCCTCCAGCAAATACCCCCTACTCTTTGGGTGAAGGTTGCTGTGTGGGTGGAGAGGTGTGGAGCATGCTCCCGAGAAAGCCTCGGACAGAAAGGCTGCGGCGGGTGCACTGCACTCAGAGGCTGGAGGTGGGCAGCAGACTGTCTACTGCGCGAGAGGTGAACAAGCCTCCTGATGGGCTTAGGGGTAGGGGCAGGGTGCCGGCCGCACCTGCTACACTTCTTCCCTGTCTCTGAACCTGGTACACCTACACGAAGAGGCATAATTGGTTTTGCTCTGTGCCAGCTGTCACATCAGCCTGCCTCTCATTAGCTTGGTTGCCTGTTGTTTAGATTTTTCCTCTCCTCATCAATAAAAGCAATTGAAGTGTTTCCTTTGTGGGGGGAAAAAGGGCGAGCAAGAGAATGGAATCCTGCAGTGTTTGAAAAAGAAGAAACAAGGCTGCTTCCAAATCAAAATAGCATCAAGACAAAAAATAGGAAAAAGATTGCCTGCGGAAAGTTCCGCTTTTTTTCTCATTCATTGTTAACACTAAAATAAAGCACGCTATAAATATGAAGCACTGGGATGTTTGCAGAACATCAACCTACTCGCGTTTAAAACATGACACACATTCCTGAGAAGCTAACTGTAAATTGTGTCGTGTACTGAGAATGATTTTTTTTTCACTTTTTACTTGCTTTGGAAATGCAAGACTTCCTGGCCAAAACAATCTGATCAGGGGAAATGTTTCTTGCCTAGAAATGGCAATAAATGTTGAAAAAGCATCCGAATCTCACAATCTCACCAGGCTTACACAGCTGAATTAGGTTTCCTGCACGGAACTTCTGACTGATCTCAGCCACGAGACACACATACCTTGTCCACAAACACACACATTCACAAATTCCTGCACAGAGTAGGGCCAGGGAGCATCATCTCTGAGCTCCAATGAAGCTCTTAAGACCGCCTCTCCAACACTGTAGGGAAGAGAGACACTATCACAACATAGATAAGGCTAACACCTCTTGAACACTTAATAGGTGCCAGGCACCACTGGAAGCAGGGTCTTTATTGTTAATAGACACAATTTACTCAGGAAATATCTTAGACACATCTAAGATCCAGCTATAACACGAGTTTTGATTATTTAATACTGGCAGCTGATTTTAGGCTATATGTTAGCCTTACTTCTAGTTGCTAACAGCTATTATTAAATATGAAACTGAACATTTAGACACGTTGTAACTCAGTTAATCCACACACCCTATGTGACCAATTACTCCCTAGTCCCATTTGACGGAGGGGGGAACAAAAGTGAAATAACTTGCCCAAGGTCACTCACCCTGTAAGTGGCAGAGCCAGAACTTGAACCTGGTAGTTGGGCTCCAAGTCCACTTCTTAACTATCAACTCACCCAACGTTGGGGTGCCTGGAAGGCTGGATGGATCCTAGTCCAGGCTAGACCTCTACCCATGTGTAACTGTGACACAGTATGGAATCCTTCTGGGCTTCTGTGTCCGAGAGCATTCCTCATAGTTATTGGGTGTATACACTTCTCTGATCATTTCCAACAGCTGGAAAATGCTAAAAGTCTTTAATAGGAGACACTGAATGTTGGCAACATTAAAGAGCATCATTAATCCTAGCGTCATTCGGTACAGCTGGTGACCTCAACTTTGCATGCCTTTCATCAGCATTTATGAAGTGTTCATTGCATATTTAACAGTGTATACCATTTCTAGGATAAGAATGGTATCTCACTCATCTTTCTATCTTTCTTGACTAACACAGTAGCACTCGAACTGGCACTCAAACAGGTTTGTTAAATGAATGAATAGCTCAGAATTGGATCAGGGTGCTATAACTGTGGAAAATTCTGAAAGAGATGGGAATACCAGACCACTTGATCGCCTGGCATGCTGCGATTCATGGGATCACAAAGAGTCGGACACGACTGAGCAACTGAACTGAACTGAACTGAACTGATACATCCAGAAGTTCTAGGAATTCGTCTTGGCAATATTCATGAGTATGTAAAGAAATAAAAGAGGAAAACTTTTAAAAAATAGGAAGTATGGTGATGTTAAAAAAGATGGTAACTGGAAAATGCCCACTGGGTATAAAATCATGGTGATCACTGATAAATACAGTGTCCATTGCATGGTTAGAATGAGAGGAGAGGAAGGAAAAGATATATCCATTCTGAAAGTTTAACTATAAAGTAAAGTAGTAATATAACTGAAGTCAGCAGGAGACTTCCAATTATTTTTATTGATATCTTATCTTGAATGGAGTCAGTTTTCTTCTAAGTTGAACATAACTATTCTAAACTTCTTTAAAAATATATAATATGTGAGACAGCTTTATATTTTGCATTTTCACTGTGGATAGAGGTTCAGTTCAGTTCAGTTCAATCACACAGTCCTGTCTGACTCTTTGTGACCCCATGAATCGCGGCGCTTTTCTTCTAAGTTGAACATAACTATTCTAAACTTCTTTAAAAATATATAATATGTGAGACAGCTTTATATTTTGCATTTTCACTGTGGATAGAGGTTCAGTTCAGTTCAGTTCAATCACACAGTCCTGTCTGACTCTTTGTGACCCCATGAATCGCGGCGCTCCAGGCCTCCCTGTCCATCACCAGCTCCCAGAGTTCACTCAGACTCACGTCCATTGAGTCCGTGATGCCATCCAGCCATCTCATCCTCAGTCATCCCCTTCTCCTCCTGCCCCCAATCCCTCCCAGCATCTGAGTCTTTTCCAATGAGTCAACTCTTTGCATGAGGTGGCCAAAGTACTGGAGTTTCAGCTTTAGCCTCATTCCTTCCAAAGAAATTCCAAGGCTGATCTTCAGAATGGACTGAGGATAGAAGACAGCCTGGTTAATTTTGCCTCTACCATAACTATTCCTGACTTCCACAATCAAGTTTATAAAAAAGGAACAATGATTCTCTGGAAACTTCAACTGTGTGGCTTCAAGGCCACATAATTAACTCAGATCACTGCATGCTACATTTTCATGATTAAAACTGCCCAACTTACCTAAAATGTTCATTTCTTTCCTGAGTTAAAATTAATGGTATGATAAAATTTCAGTTACTGCCATCTCTAAGACACTTTGTCGACAGTGATTCTCAAAGTCTTTTATTTTTGGCAAGGAAAGGTGATATTATATTTGGCAAGGATAGGTGAGATTATATGCATTATAGATACTCCTGGCCGATGTCATTTAAGGGGAAAAAACAACTTTGCAAGTCTTTGAAAGTTAATTTCTTAAAAAAAAAAAAAAAAAAGGAAATTATCTTGAAGATAGGATTTATTTTCTTTTCTGTTAACTTTCAGAGACTTTTGAGACTTTTTCCAGCTCAAGATTCTTTGGTTTTTGTTTGCTTGTTTTTTTTTTTTTTTTGCTTTGACTTTTTATTCTGTTCAGGTGCATTGAAGCATTTATGCCAGACAATCTAATTGCTTGAGTTTACTTTTCAGCTTTTTAAATTTCCTATACCCCAAAAGATTACCTGTCAACATTTATAAGTCTTCTAAAACTAGGTGTACTAATAACCATCTTAAGTGAAATTTAGCAGCTATGTCTTCTCCTCAGATTCCATGTCTGTTCTCTGAAAAATTCTGGAACTTGCACTAGAACATATGCCCCAAATAGTGTTATTCTTTCTGCACAGTCCTTGTGAAACTTTTTTATAACAAAAGTAGTTCCATTTGAATCTAAATTCAGTTAGAACTTTTTATTTTTCCTACAATGGAATCTGACTCCTGCTATTTATTTGACTTTATATTTTTTAATTCATTAAAATTCTCCAACAATATCCATATTTTAAAGGCTCTAAAAATAAGCCTATTATTAACTCAAAAAGTATGTTTTTTTTCTTAGTTCACTAAAGTTTTTTCTCGTGTCTTATAAATAATTATTAACATTATTATATACTTTCAAGGACTTCACAGTACTTTTAAATTGTCTCAGTTCATGAACATAAGTATTTATGAAAAGTTTTACAGGTTGCTACCTTTCTGTATGCCTTTGTGTTTGGTTATATCTATTGTCACACTGAAAACCCTGAAATCAGGATTTTTATGTCTTTGAAGAACTCTGGCATGCTGTTTATCTAAAAATTAATAATTTTCATGGAAATCCTTAGCAAATGTGAAAATTCACCTCTAGAGAACTTTACAAGATATATTCACTATATTTCATTTAATTTGCAGAAAAAAAAATGCTAGTCATAAAGATTCCTGAAGTAAATAGGCTGCTACTTTTTGAAAGTAGAAAAACAAAATCCTGGTTTTTAACTTGTCTGCTTTAAGATATGTTCTAAAGTCAAATTTTATTTGAAATTATTGATTATAGAAATTCATTGCATATACAAAGTATGAAACTAAATATCATATTATTTCTCATTTTCAAAATATAAAATGCTTTCCATATCTTGATGTGGTTTATTGTTTGGAAGCAGCAGAGATATCTATTTTCTTGTCCTCATACTAAGGTTCCTTTGCTAATGGAATCATCATGTCTTATTAAACTTCATTTTTAATTGTGTTTTGTTGGAATTTTACACACAGATGTCCAACCATATTTTCCCAAAGAAAAGCTTTTCCTGGAAAGAATAAATATTAAAAAGTTACTGCTTTTAAAATAAAACTGACATAAGGTGATAATTACATTCTATTACCACAGTCTACTCTTTAATCTCTATGGTTAAATGTGACTACTGATTACTTTTTAAAAACAATAAAACAATTTAGATATTTTTCTATATTTATAAATACTAAAGAGCAGAAATTCATTAATTATCTTATATAAAGTAAGAATGAAAACCCCAAATTTTCAACCATTTCCAAACCTTTTTACAATTCTATTCATTTCAATAACTAAACTGTCTTATGTATGTTAGCAAATTCTCAGAGAAGTATAATATAGATTCTACATAGATTTATAGATTTTTGACTTCAGTACCAATTCATTAACTCTTAATGATTTAAAGGGTCATTTTCACCTAAAATTATAAAATGTTAAATTTTTTTCAATTTTAAGTTTTTAAAATAGAAACACAAAATGCATTAAAGACCTAAATGAAGACTGTATACTATAAAACTCCTAGAGGAAAACATACACAGAACACTCTTTTGATATAAATTGCTGCAATAATTTTTTTTTAATCCATCTTCAAAAATAAAGAAATAAAACCAATAATAAACCAATGAGAGCCAAATAAACTTATAAGATTTTACATTGCAAAGAAATCCATAAACAAAATGAAAAGATGACCTACTGAATGAGGGGAAATAGTTGTTAATGATATGACCAATAAGAGATTAATATTCATCATACGTAAATAGTTCATACAACTCAACATCAAACAATAAGAAAAAAACTGTTAATAAGTGGGCAGAAGAATAAAATAATATTTTTCAAATAATATATGCATATGACACATGATAAGGTGCTCAACATTCCTAATTACCAGGGAAATGTAAGTCTAAACCACACTGAGCTATCACCTTATGCTAGTCAGAGTGGTTGAATGAAAAAGAATACAGATAATAAATATTGGTGAGCATGTGGAGGAAAGGAAACCTTTGTGCACATTGGTGGTAATATAAATCGGTTCATCCACTGTGGAAAACAATATGGAAGTTTCTCAAAAAAAAAAACAGAACTACCATATGGCCCAGTAATTGCACTTCTGCAAATATTCCAAAAAACAAAATACTAATTTGAAAATATTTATACACACCAATATTCATAGCAGCATCATTTACAATTGCCAATATATGGAATCAATCTAAGTATATATTAACAGATTAATGAGTAAAGAAAAAATGACATATACATCCAATGGAACACCACTCTACCATAACAAAGAATGAGATTTTATAATTTTCAGCAATATAGATAGAATGAGAGGACATTATGCTAAATGAAATAAGTCATACAGGAAAAGACAGATACTATTCAGTATCACTTAAATGTGGAATCTAGAAATACAACAAACTAGCAAATAAAACAAAAAAGCAGATTAACAGATATAAAGAACAAACTAGTGGTTACAAGTAGAGAGGAAGGGAGCAGTGATGTGTATGGTACATGAATTATACTCAATAAAGCTAAGGCCAGGCTTTCTAGGTGGCATTAGTGGTAAAGAATCTTCCTGTCAATGTAGGAAACATAAGAGATGTGGGGTCAGTCCCTGGGTCTGGAAGATCCCCTAGAGGAGAGCACAGCAACTATTTCTAGTGTTCTTGCCTGGAGAATCCCATGGACAGAGGAGCCTAGTAGTCTACAGTCAAAAGGGTCATAAAGAGTTGGACACAAATGAAGCAATTTAGCATGAATGCATGCAAAGCTAATATCATAAATATACATATATATACTTTAAAACTACTTAAAATATCAAAATCAAAAATTAAAACTGTAAATGTAAACCTCATTTAGTATTACATTATGGAAAAATAATGAATAAAAGATATATAATTTGAGCCTTCCCAGGTGGTGCATAATTGTATTATTATTTAAACAATTACTTATACATATCCCTTTTAATAAACTATTTCTTGAACTAGTTTCTGAATATGCAATGTTTTACACCTATCTTATAAAATCTTTTCATTTTAAAATATGTATGTATGCAAAAGAGCTTTAGGAAAAACAGAAAAATGTAGTTACCTTATCAATATTTTATTAGAAAGAACACAGTTTGAAATTAACTGATGATATTTGAAAAAATATCTTCTAATGGTTTTAGACAGGCAAACGAAGAATATTTTTAAATTATCAATTTGCTTTTAAAACTATCTCTTTGGCTGTAGGAAAAACTATTACCCTTAAATTTTCCATGTCATATAATTTTACATTCCTTACAGTGAAATATAATAGTAATAATGCACTTAGTTAAATTAGCAGAATCTAAATGCAATTCAAATTGTAATATATTTCATTCCACTCAATGACAGCATGCTGTTATTCCAAAACTTTGATCTTTGGGGAATTTAGATTATTTCAATAATTATTTAAGATACCCTTTTAAAAAATCTTTTATAGAATTACAACAATTTATAAATATATAAAATTGGAGTTTCTAATTTTATACATTTTTATTATTTTCAAAATTCTAGTATTTTGACTGAAAGAGTCAGACATGACTGAGCAACTTTCACTTTTGGCTAATTGCAATATTTCTTCAAAGTTAAGAATTTGACAAGTTTCTTATGTGAAAAAAATCTCAGTAGGTTATGATTAATCTTTTCATAATTTCTGATGGCTTTATATGGCTGTCTTATATGACAAAAAGAGAATGAAATGAGGTATTTGTCTTTAAGAGTTAATACTTTGCATGACATAATAATGTCTAATATTTTTAAATGCTTACCTTTGCCAAAAACTATCCTAAAGTTTCTATATAAATGTTCTTATCAAATCCTCATAATATTGATCTGATAGGTACTATTACTCTCACCATTTTAAAGATGAGGAATTTGAAGCAACCAGTGTTAAAATTACTCATTAGAATCTATGTCATTAAATTAGAACCAGGATTTGAACACTTATGCATTGATCCCATAGCCAAATCTTTTAACCACAAAGTGAAAGAAAGTGGAGTCGCTCAGTAGTGTCTGACTCTTTGCGACTCCATGGACTGTAGCCCACCAGGCTCCTCCGTCCATGAGATTTTCCAGGCAAGAATACTGGAGCGGGTGGGCATTTCCTTCTCTAGGGGATCTTCCCAACCCAGGGATCAAACCTGTGTCTCCTGCATTGCAGGCAGATGCTTTACCACCTGAGCCATCTGGGAAGCCCTTTAACCACAAATATGGATGCAAATAAAGAAAAGCCTCAAATTGAACAATAAGCACCAAAATGTTTCAATGGGGGTAAATTGGAAATTTTTTCCTTTTGCAGATTTTCTCATATAAGCTTTTCTTAAATCACAGCAGGATCCTCTATGATCTACCTCCCAGAATACTGGAAATAAAAGCAAAAATAAACAAATGGGATCTAATTAAAATTAAAAGCTTCTGCACAACAAAGGAAACTATAAGCAAGGTGAAAAGACAGCCTTCTGAATGGGAGAAAATAATAACAAATGAAGCAACTGACAAACAACTAATCTCAAAAATATACCAGCAGCTTATGCAGCTCAATCCAGAAAAATAAATTACCCAATCAAAAAATGGGCCAAAGAACTAAATAGACATTTCTCCAAAGAAGACATACGGATGGCTAACAAACACATGAAAAGATGCTCAACATCACTCATTATCAGAGAAATGCAAATCAAAACCACAATGAGGAACCATTTCACACCAGTCAGAATGGCTGTGATCCAAAAGTCAACAAGCAATAAATGCTGGAGAGGGTGTGGAGAAAAGGGAACCCTCTTCCACTGTTGGTGGGAATGCAAATTAATACAGCCACTATGGAGAACAGTCTGGAGATTCCTTTAAAAATTGCAAATAGAACTGCCTTATGATCCAGCGATCCCACTGCTGGGCATACACACCGAGGAAATCAGAATTGAAAGAGACACGTATACCCCAATGTTCATCGCAACACTGTTTATAATAGCCAGGACATGGAAGCAACCTAGATGTCCTTCAGCAGATGAATGGACAAGAAAGCAGTGGTACATATACACAATGGAGTATTAGCCATTAAAAAAGAATACATTTGAATCAGTTCTAATGAGGTGGATGAAGCTGGAGCCGATTATACAGAGTGAAGTAACCCAGAAAGAAAAACACCAATACAGTATACTTACACATATATATGGAATTTAGGATAGCTCCACTAAGCCCTCCTGTGCCTGCCCAGCCACCACTCCTCGGGTTGCTCCTCCAGGTCGTCAAAGGTAAGGTGCAGTGGCTCTGCTGGAGCAGTTGTGAAGAGATACCCCACGCCCAAGGTAAGAGAAACCCAAGTAAGATGGTAGGTGTTGCAACAGGGAATCAGAGGACAGACACACTGAAACCATACTCACAGAAAACTAGTGAATCTAATCACACTAGGACCACACCCTTTTCTAACTCAATGAAACCAAGCCATGCCTGCAGGGCAACCCAAGATGGGAGGATCATGGTGGAGAGATCTGACAGAATGTGGTCCACTGAAGAAGGGAATGGCAAGCCACTTCAGTATGCTTGCCTTGAGAACCCCATGAACAGTATGAAAAGGCAAAATGATAGGATAGCAAAAGAGAAACGNAAGGTGTGGGGCGGGAGGGGGGAGGTGGGGGTCGGGATTGGGAGTTCATGTACACTCGTGGCCGATTCATGTCGATGTGTAGCAAAATGAATACAGTATTGTAAAGCAAAACAAACTAAAAAATAAAACTTAATTATTAAAAAAAAAAGAAATATGGAAGAATTGGAGACTGACATGTACACACAGCTTTATTTTAAATGGATAACCAACAAAGACTTACTGTATACCCCAGGGAATTCTGCTCAATGTTATGTAACAACCTAAATGGGTAAAGAATTTGAAAAATAGATCCATGTATATGTATAACTGAATCACTCTGCTGCACACCTGAAACTAACATAACCTTAATTAATCACTTATGCTCCAAAATAAAATAAAAAGTTAAAAAAAATAAAATAAGGAATGTGGAGGAATTTGAACCACTTAACAAGAAAGAGACATCTATTAAGTTGTCTTTGAAGTGAGAAAGATTGTTTACTTTAATAACTCATAGCTAGGAAATAGCACCCCAATTTTTAAACCTTCAGGCCAAGTGATTTGAGAGATGACAATAAGTCAGTTATCACACAGGGATAAGTAAACCCACTGGGTCTCTCACTTCAAACGCAACTTAACGGATGTCTCTTTCGTGTTAAGCGGTTCAAATTCCTCCATATTTCTTATTTTATTTTTTAACCTTTATTTTATATTAGAGTATAAGTGATTAACAATGTCGCGTTAGTTTCAGGTGTACAGCCTTTGTCAGCAACAAAGGCTCCTGCCTCTGTGATACTGTGCTCACAGAAACTGTTAATTAACTGAGAAAGAATGGAGAATTGTGCCCAAAAGCACAGATGTGAACACACACAAATACCCAACAGCACACTAAAGAGCAGAAGGAAAATTTCTACACTAGCATGTATCTTCCTCGAAAGAGGGAAGCCCTTATCTCCAAAACTCTCTCTGCCTCCCCTGCCTCAGCAAGTACAAACCATGCACGAACGGAACCAGACATGGTGCCGGCGAGTTCAGCATCATATTCTTGAATTAATCTGGCTGTCTCATGTGGGTTGTTTTTCTAGAACACACGATTACTACATTATGAAATGCTAATTGTTTCTGCTACCTAGTATGACCTGCCTGGAAGATGAGATGCAAATTAAAACATAATGTTGATATAATTATGGCTCTTCTCACGCTATTCCAATGTATTTTTCTTCTCCAGCAGGCTCAGGTAAAGTGGTCCTTATTTTGTCTAATTCCCGTAAGTCTCAACTCCTGCAGCCTACAGACTCTACCCGGTGAAATGTCTAACATTAGTATAAGATAGTGAGGCTTCTTGTTTCCAACAAACATATCAGAACTTCTGTATCCAAACAAGTCTTGTCTTTCTAAACAATCACCTTGGGAGGATAATTATTTAGGTCACATGGCTGCATTTTTATACCAGTGAGATTTCATGAAAACACTGTGTCAAGACAAACTCTGAAAGAGAAAAGAGGCACCATCAGAGAAGGATGACACCCATCAGCTTGCGCAGGCGTGTGGAAAAGCAGGGCTGTACACTGCCTTAATGACCATGGGGAGTTAGCCAGGCAGAAACCTCTCTTCCTTACCAGCAGCTTTTTAAGCATCTTCTTAGCCTCCTTAGCCAGCTGCCCACCCTGATTCAAGCTTGGTATCTTACCAGAACAGAATGAAATACATTGCTAATGGAAGTGTTTCTAAAAAAATAAAGAGAGCGGAGTGAGAAGAGAAAAGAAGTGAGGGCAGGAACAGAATGAAGGAGAAATAAATGTGTTTTGGCAAAGTATCTGAAAATCTCCTGTCAATAAGACATTAAGCACTTAAGAATGTTGTAGAGTGTGAAGCTGTTTATGATAGTAAATACTTGAAGTTGCTGAACTGTAACTGGTAAAATAGTTTATGGATTATCCAGGAGTGAGAAGAGAAAAGAAGTGAGGGCAGGAACAGAATGAAGGAGAAATAAATGTGTTTTGGCAAAGTATCTGAAAATCTCCTGTCAATAAGACATTAAGCACTTAAGAATGTTGTAGAGTGTGAAGCTGTTTATGATAGTAAATACTTGAAGTTGCTGAACTGTAACTGGTAAAATAGTTTATGGATTATCCCTGCATTAGAGTAACTGGCCGGAGAAGGCAATGGCAACCCACTCCAGTACTCTTGCCTGGAAAATCCCATGGACGAAGGAGCCTGGTAGGCTACAGTCCATGGGGTCGCTAAGAGTCGGACATGACTGAGCGACTTCACTTTCACTTTTCACTTTCACACATTGGAGAAGGAAATGGCAACCCACTCCAGTACTCTTGCCTGGAGAATCCCAGGGACAGCAGAGCCTGGTGGGCTGCCGTCTATGGGGTTGCACAAAGTCGGACATGACTGAAGCGACTTACCAGCAGCAGCATTTTCATTGACATGGACAGTTGTTAGAAGATAAAATCACATCACAGACTACATGTACAATGTGATCTCCTTTTTATAATACGTATGTTTGCACATACAAATGTATATGTATACACAGGGAAAGAGAGAAAACCACAGGAGAAAGAGAGGAGGAAGGAAAGAGTCTCAGTAAACATCAAGATGAAAATGGATATTTTTGAGAGGCAAAAATTGTGAATGGTTTCTTCTTTCTTGCTTATTTCAATTATTTTTCTATAAGAGATATGACTTACAAATGTAAAAAGTAAAGAAGGCTGCCATAAAGAAAACTGAGTAGTTGTGGCTGAAGATTATCATTCAAGTAGTTACCCAGCATTTGCTTTTGTTTATACCAGTGTCTCTTTCTAAAAGCAGGCAATGTTATGCTATAGATACAGTGATGAGATTTGTACATAAACCTCCAGAGTCCACATATAGTCCTCTTTTAAAATCATAAGGCTTCTCATCTCTAACATGTTAAGTGAAAAAGCAAAATGAAGAAGCAGAAAATGTATAAAGTATGCAGCCAATTGTTCACAAAAGGATATATCAGATTGGCTTCCATGTGCATGAATATTATCTGAAAGAGTAAATAAGAAACTTAACAGTGTTTGCCTATGGGGAATAATGACTGAGCTGATGGGGGACAGAGATACACCTCTGTGTGTTTTTTTACATTTGAAACTTATAAATTTATTACCTAGTCAAAAATAAAAACTTCAATTAATCTTTTATACTTTTTAATGACTTGTCATGTATCCTAAGAATTATAAGTGATTGGTTTAGTGGTTTACTCTTATTTAATATTAATTATATTCAAATATCCATCTCCATGATATTTTTTAATATTTCTACTTTCTCTCTTTCTGAATGTTAAAGATTAGATGACCTGGGTAGGTGTGGACAGTCTCAGCATCTTACCAACTGAACAGGACTGAGTATTTTTGCCCCATGCTTTTCTTTTTTGGGGGCTGGGGTGGAGCACATGGCATGTGGGATTTTAGTTCCCCCACCAGGGGCAGAACTCTTATCCTCTGTGTTGGAAGCATTGAGTCTTAACCACAGGACTGAGAGGGAAGTCCCTGCCCAGTGTTTCTCAATAGCAAGTGTACCAAAAAGGTCAAATAGGAAACAAACCCTAGCTGGGGGCTGGCCGCTAAGAGACATGAAAGAGGCCACGTTCTCGTTCATCATTCTATTTTGCAGCCAGTATTAACATCTCTTGGATGGCAATGCTGCCTCTATTATTTCCCCTTAACATGGGGCACCCAATGGGAACATCTGCCCGACATTAATGAGCTATTCGCAGGAGAAACAAGAACTGCGTACCAGGAGCCAAGACAAAACAATTAGAGGGAAAGGGAGTCTGTTGGCTCCTGACCTAAATTGAATTGCTTTTAAGAGACAGAAACAGATTTTTAATCATGTAATCCCTTTGTTTCTCATTTCCTTTAAAATTTAAAGGTCAAATTTCCCTTTTAAATGCTAAAGGCCAGATCTGACATTATTGTACCTGATGTTATTGTGTCTCTGAGACTTGCTGGACTGAACCCAGAAGAGGTGCCCTGTTCAACCTAGATGGATGCAAAGCATTTTGTTGTTATTATCCAGACCACTCTTTGGAAGAATTAGTTAATAACTACTGTCTTTCTTCATTTCATTTTTATTTCCAAATACTGTTCGAAGAAAAAATGTAGCCTGCCTTTGCTATGAAAAAGAACTGTTTGAAGGCATGCAGATTTGGGATAAGAAGTCTAGTTAACTTCCACTTCTGCAAGATTTAACTAGGCTTTGAGGTTTCTTTAGTCTACTCCCTCTCACATGTTATTGCTTGCATTATTTCATTAATGGAAGAAATTTTTCTTTCCATACACTTCTCCTCTGCCCTTCCATCCCTCCTTTTCTCAGCGTACACCTTTATCCTTCCCAGCCAAGCTAAGTCCACTTTTTCAACATCAACTTCCCCAGTTTGCACAGCCCCCTCTGATCTTAATCTCTGACTCCCTGACTTTTTCTGTGTATAAAACTCATTTGGCACTCAGGCCCACATTCTCTTCTCTTTCGCTGGCAAGAAGTCTAATAAATGAACTGCACTGGTTCCTAAGGCAGGAAAGAAAAGGAATTAAGGCCTAGCTGTGTCCAGAGGTTCAATCAGTGTCACTGGACTCTCTGCCTCCTTCTCCATCCCTTTGGCTCTGCTTTCCCTCTATGCATTTTCTCTCTCAAGCAAGTTCTCCCTACACGGTATCTTATATAATCCTAACAGTTGAAAATCCCAGGAGAAAAGGAAAGATTTGGGATAAGAAGTCTAGTTAACTTCCACTTCTGCAAGATTTAACTAGGCTTTGAGGTTTCTTTAATCTACTCCCTCTCACATGTTACTGCTTGCATTACTTCATTAATGGAAGAAATTTTTCTTTCCATACACTTCTCCTCTGCCCTTCCATCCCTCCTTTTCTCAGCATACACTTTATCCTTCCCAGCCAAGCTAAGTCCACTTTTTCAACATCAACTTCCCCAGTTTGCACAGCTCCCTCCAATCTTAATCTCTGATTCCCTGACTTTTTCTGTGTATAAAACTCATTTGGCACTCAGGCCCACATTCTCTTCTCTTTCACTGGCAAGAAGTCTAATAAATGAACTGCACTGGTTCCTAAGGCAGGAAAGAAAAGGAATTAAGGCCTAGTTGTGTCCAGAGGTTCAATCAGTGTCACTGGACTCTCTGCCTCCTTCTCTATCCCTTTGGCTCTGCTTTCCCTCTGTGCATTTTCTCTCTCAAGCAAGTTCTCCCTACACGGTATCTTATATAATCCTAACAGTTGAAAATCCCAGGAGAAAAGGACAGGGACCAGTGAACTTCATCTGTAATGAAGCAGATGGTACAAATTCAGGCTCTGTGGACCACATGGTCTCTACTGCAGCTATTCAACTCTGCAGCATGAAAGCAGCCGTCAACAACACATGAATGAATTGCATGGCTGAGTTCCAATAAAACTTTATTTATGGTACTGAAATTAGAATTTCAAATACTTTTCATGTATCACAAAATATTATCTTTTGATTTTTCTTTCAACAATTTAAAACTGAGAAATACATTCTTAGCTTGCAGTCATACACAAGCAGGCAGGGAGCCAGAAGTGATTCAGGGGCCATACTCTGCCAACCCTTGTTCTAGAGTATTTCAGGTTTTTTAAGAAGGATCTGCTTCTGACTTTACTGGAATAAGATAAAAGCAAAAAGTAAATAAGACAAGTTTAAACTTCCACTTGAAGGTTAACTTTTTGAAAGGTGATAACCAGTTGAGCTTTCAGTGTGATAGTACATAAGTGTACTAAGCTCTTTCAAAGCTGTTCTCAGTCTGACAGCCTACAAAAAACATTTAGCCATGTTCACTGGTGTTTTTGAGAACTGAAGCCACTGACGCTTGATACCAAGAAAACATCTTCTGCAGATTTAAAAGTCTATCTCTAGCATACTGAATTTTAGATTACCAATACACATGTGATCAATTTAGGTAACAGTTACATTACAATTTAGTCAGCCTCAAATTGATCAAATAATCAGTTGATCCAGGGGAGGGGAGCTTTTCTAAATTTGTGCATTGATTCAGTTAACATCATTCAGATATTGGATAACAATAGCAATGAATATTCTCTTATTCTATAAAGGAACTGAGGTAGCTAAAAAAACATATACATGATACTCATTTTTTCAAATTGTTTTGAGAATAATTGTGTCATTTATGTGTCATTATGTCATTTAATTCGCCCAACTTGATGAGTTAGTTAGGAATGTTTATATTACTATAGAAATGCACTTCACTTTAAGAAAACAGAAAGCCAGAGAAGTTAAAGAACTTAAAGCATTTGAACTTGAACCTAGGTCCTTTGGCACTAAAAGCTTGTTCTTTTCATGATACTTGCTCAAGGATGGAGATTTTGTGTGTTAAGTCAGGTCGTTTATGAGCATCAAATATCTGTGGTGTGACTAAAAATTTAAGCTCCATACATACAGTCAAATATAGAACAATGAGACTATTGGTCTCTTTGCAAAAGAATTTTAAATTGAAAATCCTGCCTTGTGAGGCAAACAGTATTTTAAAACAGAAGATAAAAAAAGACAAGAAATATTGAGTGTTAGAGGAGAAATATCAAGTGTTAGGAGAAAAGGGAACCCCTATACACTACTGATGGGAGTGTAAATTGGCACAGCCACAGTGGAAAACAGTATTCAGGCTCCTTTAAAACAGAACTATAATACAGTAGTTCTAAACCAAAGAATACAAAAACAGATTGAAAGAGACACACGCACCCCTATGATCACGCAACACTATTTACATTAGACAAAACATGGAAACCTAAACGTCCATCAGCAGGTGAATGGGTGAAGGAGGCGCAGTGTGTGCGTGTGTGCATATTATACTTTTCAGTCATTAAAAATATGATACTTTTCAGTCATTAAAAAAAAAAAAAATGAAATCTCACCATTCGTGACAACATGACCCTCAAGGGCACTATACTAACTGAAATAAATCAGACAGAGAAAGACAAATACCATATGATTTCACTCACATGTGAAATGAAAAAAGCAAACACAAACAGAAAAATGAACTATATGAACAAAACAAACCCCATAAACTCAAAGGAGTAGGTACAGCAAACAGAGTAGAGGTTACCAGAGGGAAAGGGAGGGAGGGGACAAAATGGACAGACAGCATTAACTGTACAGTGACGAGCAGAAATGAAAGCTTTGGCAGTGAGCACCCTGTAGCCATTACAGAAGCTGAAATGCAGTGTTGTACATGTGAAACTAACATAATGTTATAAACCAATGTTACCTCAACATAAACAAATTAAAAAATTTAAAATGAACTATATGAACAAAACAAACCCCATAAACTCAAAGGAGTAGGTACAGCAAACAGAGTAGAGGTTACCAGAGGGAAAGGGAGGGAGGGGACAAAATGGACAGACAGCATTAACTGTACAGTGACGAGCAGAAATGAAAGCTTTGGCAGTGAGCACCCTGTAGCCATTACAGAAGCTGAAATGCAGTGTTGTACATGTGAAACTAACATAATGTTATAAACCAATGTTACCTCAACATAAACAAATTAAAAAATTTAAGGAACAAAAGATAGCCTTAGTAATACAGGGCCTTTGGAAAGCTCCAACAATGAAAATACAGGCATCATTCCTGCAAAAGCTACAAATGCATGTTCTTCTAAAGGTAGACCAACCCTAAAATAACCCTAACCCTGATTTGCCAAGTTTCATCCTCTTTGTTCTGACCACACACGTGCCCACACTTCTTTCCCTCCTGAGCTAACCCCTGCCCAACAAATCGAAATGCATCTGTGGACTGGTGGTGGCTTAGAAAGATTCTAAAACAAAGCAGCTGTTCAGAGAGGACTTTAAAAACATCCTAGCTGTGGAGCCAGCTTCCCTGGTGGCTCAGATAGTAAAGTGTCTGCTGCAACACAGGAAGACCCCGATCTTCCTGGGTCGGGAAGATCCCCTGGAGGAGGAAACAGCAACCCACTCCAGCATTCTTGCCTGGAAAATTCCATGGACCTTGAACTAGGAGCCTGGTAGGCTACAGTCCATGGGGTCACAAAGAGTCAAACATGACTGAGTGACTTCACTGTGGAGTGTGAACTATTATAGAATTTAATGATCATTTAGGCACACAACCTACCTTCTTCCTCCAAGGGAAACTCCTACCTGTCTATCAAGAATCTACCTCATTCACCACATATCTGTGACCTTGCCTGACCCTCTATACCCTGTTAGCATGAATTTGGCACTCGTCTAAGATCTTATAGCCTTAATTCTGTGTTATTTAACAATACCTGTATATTCACCATATCTCCAACTAGAATGTAACTTTTCAACATCAGTTTCACTTCCTTCTATCTCTACCCCTTTGTCAATATCTACCACATCAGAAATCATTGTGATAATCTATTATTAATATGCCAGTGGCTCCCAGTGACCCAAAACTCCTGATAAACATACTCATGTACTTCCCTCCTCATAATTAGTATGTATCTCATGATTAGTTTTAATCATAGAATACAGTGGTGGTGCCAGTTCCCAGGCTAAGCCTTGAGAAGATCTGGAACTTCTGCTTTTGAGTCCATGGAACCCGTGGAAAGTTGGGAGACTCTGCTGGAGAGAGAGAGGCCCCATTATCTTTGTGTCCCAATTTAATCCAAGCCCTGAATGAGTCACCAGAGTGACCATCAGCAAGATCAGTAGAACTCTCCAGGTGACCCCATATTGCAGAACTATAAGAAAATCAAGTCTTACTGTTTTAAGCAACTTAAGTTTTCAGATTTATAATGTAACAAAAGATAACTGGGAAAAGGTACCTGGAAAATATATGTTGATTGAGTGAATGAATGAATGAATGAAATTCTTGATTTGTTATTGCTTTGCTACAAAATTGCCATAACAACAAATATAACATTAAAAACTCATAAAGATAATGGATTGAGAGTCTGGGGTTAGCAGATGCAAATGACTATGTATAGAAGGGGTAAACAATAAGGTCCTACTGTATAGCACAGGGAACTATATGCAATAGCCTGTGATAAACCATAACAGAAAAAATATAAAAAGAATGGATATATTTTTGTGTGTATATATATATGTATAACTGAATCACTTTGCTGTATAGCAAAATTAATGCAAAACTAAATTAATTATACTTCAATAAAATAAATCTTTAAAAAAAAACTCATAAAGAGTGGATTGAGAAAAAGCAGAATGTATGAAAAAAGAAAAAATAACATCCCAGAAGCTTAGAAAAGCAAGAAGAGAAGCTATGTGCCCCAGTCCAATGCATCACAATGCTGACCCATATCCGGGTGCATCCATGTATATGCTGGCTCAGTAAGTCTGGTGTAACAGCAAAAATATATGTACTTTTTACAAGCTCCCCAATTGATTCTGATACACAGTCAGGTTTGAAAACCACTGTTCTGGTCCATTTAAAAATATAACTAATTCAGGAAAAACTGAGTTTTTACCCTTCAGAGCACATGTCATACTAATGGTATGTGAAAGATGATACATTTTTAATTATGTGGACTGTCTATCTTGACATCTTCAATTCACTAGATGTCATCAACCATCTTCTTTAATGCTGACTTGTGTAAAATCAGTTTAGTATCTCAAAAGGTGAGTTTTTAAATCTCAGCAGTCAGCCTAAAACTGGTACCATTACCCCATAAAACAACAAGGTAGATTTAGGCTTGGTTCTTTGAACAGATACTGAGGTTAGTATCTGTTTCCAGCTGATATAGTACAGTAGATTCAAGCATATATACCTTGCCCTCATGTTTCTCTACTTTGATAATTAAATGTAATGTGTTATAATTTCCAGATCAATGTGGAATCTGGTTTTGTAATCACAAAACCAGACGTCACTCAGTCACATCCGACTCTTTGTGACCTCATGGACTGAAGCCTGCCAGGTTCCTCTTGTCTATGGGGATTCTCCAGGCAGGAATACTGGAGTGGGTTGGAATGTGGTTAACAGCCTCCAAAAAGATGCTCCAATGTCTGCACTAATAACCCATGAAGTATAAAACTAAATCCACCGCACATAAAATTAAGTGATCAACAACCTCATGCCACAATCAGTGGAATCAACACAAAGCCCAAGGCATTTGAAAATACACTGAGAAAAACCTAATTGCTCTTCATCACACCACATACTCTGGTGCAAATCATGAAAAAGAAACCACTTAAGGAAAAAAAAAAATACACGACCAAAAATTATTTTTATCCTTTAAAAAATCTTTTTATTCGAGTAACATATAGAAAAGTTCATGCATCATTAGGGCATATAGCTCAATGAATTTTCACAAACCAAACTCATCTGTGTTACCAGCATACAGATCAACAGACAGAGTAAGACCAGCTGCCCAGAGAGTTGCCTCAGGCTCCTGCCAACCACTAACCCCCACACCAAGGCTTGTAGCTTTATTTAAAATTCAAAAAAGATATTTATATTATCCCACTTTCAGCCCCTGACTCAGAGCCCAAAAAAATGAAGGCCACGTGCCCAGAGCCTGGGCCCCACAGCAAGAGAAGCCATCGCAATGAAAAGCCTGTGCATATACCGCAATAAAGAGTAGCCCCTGCTTGTCACAACTAGAGAAAGCCCTAGAGCAGCAACGAAGACCCAGCACAGCCCAAAATAAAAATAAATAAATAAAAAAGAATGTCACAGAGACGAAGCCCTCCATGCCCCTTGGGTGTTTTTCTACGTGTGAACACAAAACCACACAAGACTCCCCTTCCCTACCTCACTCCTCCAAATCTCTGCATCAAAGCAGAGATAGCAAACGCCAGAAAGTAGTGGGACAACAAGTATGTGTACCGAGGTGGCAGGAGATACAGGAAGGGACTGGTGACATCTGTGTTCTCTGCTATGAAGCCCGAATGCTGAGGATCGAAGCTTGTGTGCACCGTAGCGATTCACAGGTCACAGAATCAAGCATTAGAGACAAACAGTATGTTAACTGAACAAATGCCCGCTTAGAAAAGAGAAACTGGGTTGAAAGTGCAATGCATCAACCTGCCCTTCACATGTCCTGTGAAAACGAGATCATATCTAAATATCTTGGAACCATATCAATACACCAATATGGTTTGTTAAAGATATAAGTAAGGAGGTAAGAAAAGGTCTCAGCCTATCTGATGACAAATATGGAGCTTGGATTCATCTCATTTTGTTCAAGGAAACAAAAGGAGAAAAAACCAACATGAGTCTATGAGGGGAAAAAATACAGGATAAAGAAAAAGAGAACAACATATATGAGAGTCCAGGAAAAAAAGAGCTAATGTCTGAAAATAAACTCTTTATATTTCAACAAAAAAATTTCCAAATTCTGATTAGTCTTCAAGAACAGTATAAAAAGACATCTGATCTAACAAAGAGAATCTGGACAAAGAAAGAGCAGGGTGAAATGAGAAGGTCAAATGAATAATTTTAAGGAAATTAAAAGTTCCATAGCACACAGTACTGTTCTGGTAAGTGGTCTGAAAATACCTACTAGACTTGATTATCTGTGTGCTGTATTAGTCAACAAACCTTCTAGTGGATATGTAATATTTACCCTAAGAAATATCACAGAGTGCACCAGAATACAAACTTCAAGTTAATGATACTATATTAGATACTGGAAACTTGCTTAGATTCAGGAGCTCTAATCATTTGCCAACAAAGGTCCGTCTAGTCAAGGCTATGGTTTTTCCTGTGGTCATGTATGGATGTGAGAGTTGGACTGGGAAGAAAGCTGAGTGCCGAAGATTGGTGTTTTTGAACTGTGGTGTTGGAAAAGACTCTTGAGAGTCCCTTGGACTGCAAGGAGATCCAACCAGTCCATTCTGAAGATCAGCCCTGGGATTTCTTTGGAAGGAATGATGCCAAAGTTGAAACTCCAGTACTTTGGCCACCTCATGTGAAGAGTTGACTCACTGGAAAAGACTCTGATGCTGGGAGGGGTTGGGGGTAGAAGGAGAAGGGGACGACCAAGGATGAGATGGCTGGATGGCATCACTGACTCGATGGACGTGAGTCTGAGTGAACTCCGGGAGTTGGTGATGAACAGGGAGGCCTGGCGTGCTGCGATTCATGGGGTCGCAAAGAGTTGGACACGACTGAGCAACTGAACTGAATCATTTAAAAAATGAAACTATACAAAGGAAAAATATGTTTATTAGCTTGACTGTGGTAATTATTTCACTATGTATATGTACATTGACTCATCATGGTATGTACCTTAAATATATATAATTTGCACTTTTTTAGAGAATGCTTATAGCAGCATTTTTTTAGTAGCCAAAAACCATAGTCAACCCAACTATGTGGACCCAATCTAACCCCTGCAGACAGGGTAGTATGGCGCTGTACGTAACGATGAGATGCCTACCACAGAGAAATGAAAATGCAGCAGACTACCTCTACTCACCCCCACACAGATGAGTGCCACAAATACAATGACTTATGGAAGGAGCCAAACAAACAATTCACATTGGCTGATTTCTTGTACATAAAGTTAAAAAGCTAAACTGCGATATTTAGGGATGTATATATATGGAGGCTGCCAAATGATTAAAAAACAGAAAGCAAGGCAGTGATTACCATCAACGTCAGAAGACCATTACCTTTGAAAGGAACAAGTAGTTTGTCCCTAGGGATGGGGCATGTGGAGACTCCTGGGATGCCGCCATGTTCTGTTTCTAATCTCCTTCTTAGAGAATAAACTTTATTCTCTTAGAATTTCTCAGTGTTTGCATTTAGGATATATACTTTTCTGTATGTGCATTACATTTCATGACTTAAAAAGTTTTGGAAACACATTAGCAAAATTAAAATCTAGGTCGAGAGAAAATGCAGGTTTGATAAAAGAAAAAATGAGAATGAATTTATATACCTATTTTTTAGTATTTATTTATTTGGCTGTGCCAGGTCTTAGCTTCAGCATGTGGGATCTAGTTCCCTAACCCGTAATCAAACCCAGGCCTGCTGCTGGGAGCACAGCATCTTAGCCACTGGGCCACCAGGGAAGTTCCTGAACTTGTATACTCATAAAATATAAAACAATAAGAGCTAACACGATGAAAGCAGAAGAAAAAGAAAAGGAGAGATTGAAATGCAGACAACTGACATCTCTGAAAAAAAAGCCCCAGCAGACAGAAGGGAAAATCAAGTAAATAAATGAGTAACGTTAACAGGTACTGAAGGCTTCCCAGGTGTCGCTAGTAGTAAAGCACCCACCTGCCCATGCAGGAGATGTTAAGAGATGCAGGTTCAATCCCTGAGTCAGGAAGATCCGTGGAGCAACCCACTCCAGTATTCTTGCCTGGGAAATCCCATGGACAGAGGAGACAACCAGGCTATAGTCCATAGGGTCCCAAAGAGTCAGACAATGGAAGGGACTTAATAAAGCACAGAACATAAGTACTGGGCTAAATATAGAAATTAACTCACTGAATGCTTACAATAACTCTGTGAGGTTCAATACCATCATTGAGTTTCTTTCTCACGCTAGTGGGAAAACTGAAGCCTAACTTAAATGCAGGTTCAATCCCTGAGTCAGGAAGATCCGTGGAGCAACCCACTCCAGTATTCTTGCCTGGGAAATCCCATGGACAGAGGAGACAACCAGGCTATAGTCCATAGGGTCCCAAAGAGTCAGACAATGAAGGGACTTAGTAAAGCACAGAACATAAGTACTGGGCTAAATATAGAAATTAACTCACTGAATGCTTACAATAACTCTGTGAGGTTCAATACCATCATTGAGTTTCTTTGTCACGCTAGTGGGAAAACTGAAGCCTAACTTACCCAGAATCTTATGACTGGTAACTGGTAGGCAGGTAAGTGGCAGATAGAAACCTTAAGCCTCTGTGAAGTACTAAAGTCAGTCCTCTGAAACACATTTTTTTCCTGTCCTGGATTAAAATAAAATGTACTGCAACACTCAACACCAAAGGACAGAGGAAAAAAACCCTTTAAAAGATTTAAGGAGAAATTCATTTTTCATTTGTTTATTTATTTGTTTGGGCATGATTTTCGGTTGTTTTTTTTGTTGTTGTTCGTTTTTCCAGAGTTCATTTAATCCAATTCTAACCATGAGCACTCATTACAAAAAGTATTTATTCAAACTAAAGAGAATTAAAAATATAGATTTTCCTGAACCAACAACTGTGAGTCATTTATTACAAAACCAGATGTATTCAATATTTACTACAGAGTCCAAAATTGATTAAAAAAAAAAAAACTTTAAATAAGTCATGCTTGAATGGGTAAAAAACACCTTCTACTTAATGTTCTCTATAAAAGAAAGTCAAGTTTACCTTGGTACTAACTGGGAGTAGCAATCACACGCTCTGGTTAGAAACCCTAATTAATTTCTAGGTTCTTTGCCTTTGTTCCACAGAATAAAGTGCAAAGTAACCAACGACCATGGCCCTTAAATATTATGCTATTTCAGTTATTTGTTCAGAATGTATGTCCCAGTATGTATTTTTTAACCCTCTTTTGCCGGAAAAGCCTTTCAAAGCAGATCATGCATCTCTATAGGATATAACTAGGCCGTGAAACAATGAACAATCAAAGCCATCCTATATTTAATACAAAACACTTACCACTGGAGCCAAGCCTGGGCACGAGGCGCTGCTGCGGGTGGGCATCAGCTACACTGAGACCACCGCGCACCGGCCGCGCTCCTGGTTGGCCGCAGCGGCCACACGTGACCCACTTGCTGCCCGTGACCCACCTGGCGCAGCCGCGCACGTGGGGCCTGCACGTGAGCTGCGCCCAAGCCCAGGACCTGTGACCCAGCAGCCGGGCGGGCAGAGGGCGTCTTAGACCACGTCTCGGAGAGCAGGCGGGCGGGTGAGCTGTGCAAGCGCAACACCGACGGCCACTTCCGCGCAGGCCTTCTGGCCTCTGGGCTGCGGTCTCGGGGCTCCGGGGCTAAGTATAGGTGCGCAGAGCCCGGCTCCGTACACAGCCTCAGCCTTCCACAGAGCTCACGACTACTCTGCGCCAGTCATCAACACGGGGTCGTCCATGTCATCGACACGTGCGTTGTGCTGGGCTTTTCGCGAAGCGCGCAGACCAGTTAAGGAGTCGGCCGCCTGACCGGCCCTGGTGACCGGCGCCGCAGGGACTCTACCAGGGCCGCGCCCTGCACAGTCGTCCCCCAGGGAACCCAGATGATCTTGAGTCAGGAGCCGGGTCCTCCACAAACCCTCTCTGCTCTCTCTTCACCTTCAGTCCTGGAGCCTGAAGGACAAAGCCCTTCTACTTAATGTTCTCTATAACAGTGCAGTGCAGAGGTGTTTGCTGGGGAAAAGGCAGCCGCCGGACGGGCCTCCAGGCCACCGAGGGTGCCAATTCAGGGACCAGGCCACTCTGAGGAGCACCGTCAAATGTGCATGACCTTGTCTCCGCCCTGCTACACCTGAAGGGAAATTAAAGGTGATCCAAGAATTTTATACACAGCTGTTGACTGGGAGGGGGAGGAGAGGCAGGGAAGCCTTAAATTTGATAATTGTGTTTTATTCTGAAGATATCCTGAGGACTTAAGCCAAGCTTTCAACTAGCTGGAAAACACTGCTCCAGCAGAAGTTAGAGAGGAGGTATGGTATATATCAGTTCAGTTCAGTTCAGTTCAGTCTCTCAGTCATGTCCAACTCTTTTTGACGTCGTGAATCGCAGCACGCCAGGCCTCCCTGTCATCACCATCTCCCGGAGTTCACCCAAACTCATGTCCATCCAGTCGGTGATGCCATCCAGCCATCTCATCTTCTGTCGTCCCGTTCTCCTCCTGCCCCCAATCCCTCCCAGCATCAGAGTCTTTTCCAATGAGTCAACTCTTCTCATGAGGTGGCCAAGGACCTTTGCAACAAAAACCAAGTAGTTGGAACATCAAAAGAGCACTGTTAATTAAAGAAAATCAGACATCTGAAGTTAATGAATTTAGCACATTTCTCAGTAGGGGAAGATGCAAGAATCTGGGCTCATTGAAATCCTGTCTTTGATAGGCTGTGTAGGGCTGGTGTCTGTTTTTGTCCATCCTGGGTCCCCTCAGGGGGCACGGTTGGGTGTGGCTGTAGTGGTTTCTCTCTTGATGGCCACGGCATCCTTCCTTTACTGGTATGGCAGGCGGCATTTTTCTCATCCATCCACCCAAGTTGTCGCATACTTGTGAAAGCAATAAAACAGACTCGGGTGTTTCAGAAACTATACCCACTCATATTTTTAAAACCTTTTTTTAAAATATACATTTGAAAACCAATTTCAACTGGCCAAGAGAAGCCTAGAAGGAGGTAAATATGAAGGAGGTAAACATAGAAGTGTTCCAGAGCTCCAAAAATGGCTGAAAGATGGATTTAATCATCTAGGAAGAGTTTAAAAAGAGAAACTAAAGCAGTATCCAAACATTCCTGATGCTACAATTAAAAAGAAACATTTTTGAAAGAGAAAATATTTTTAAAATTTGTATAATAATCTAAATTTTAAAACTCAGATTTCATTAAGAAGAACTGGGTGGGTGAGAGATAATAAGCAAGGAGAAGATGATGGTGGTTGTTTAGGTGCTAAGTCATGTCTGACTCTTTTGAGACCCCAGGAACTGTAGCCCACCAGGCTCCTCTGTCCACAGGATTTCCCAGACAAGAATACTGGAGTGAGTTGCCATTTCCCTTCCAGGGGATCTTCCCAACCCAGGAATGGAACCTACGGCTTCTGCCACATCTCTGCATTGCAGGCAGATTCTTTACCATTGAGCCCCCAGAGATCCTCAAGGAGAAGTCGGAGGGGAGTTTAAACTGCTCTAAACGATAATCAAAGATATGGTTTTACTCTTTAGGAGTTACAGAAATGTAAATTTATGAATGCATTTGAAAAACTTTGAAAGCTAAGTACCACTAGAAAAATTTAAATATGTGTGTGACTATCTCCGAAGGAAGATAAAAGCAAAGAAAATGAGATCCATATTTCAAAACAATGGAAACACACAGAAATGGGGAAACAAAACATGAAACAAGATGACAGGTAACACCAAACATATTGAAGTCAGAGGGTTACAGATCGAGTCCCAAACTGCTGAGTTTAAGAGCCCCATATAATATCAAGTGACATAAAAAGGAAAAAAAGTAAAAGGAAAGGAAAATGTATGAAAAACAAGGGCACAGGAGAAAGAAGCAGTGATGAAAATACTAATAATTAAGAGGAATATAAGGCCAAAAGCATTATATAGGATTGTTCTACATTAAAATGGGATTATTTTTCATTAATAAGTGATACAGTCCTTAGTACGTGGACAATAGTCAAATCTTTATATGCCAACTAGGACTGTATCAAACACACACAGAAAATATGTCCATAGACATACAAGGATACATTTTCAGCAATGCAATAGTAGTAGAGAATTTTGACACTGTCTGCATCTTGGCCAATCAGATATAGGCCAAAAAATAAAAAAGGATGATATTTCAAGAAATACATAAGATCAATTTACTGGATATGTGTATCATTTATACCACAAACCAAACACCAACTCCTATAAACCTCCTAAAGTAAAACAGAAATCATTAAGATCAATTTAGAAATAGCCAAAATGAGAACACTACACATTAAAAATACAGTATCACCAATGAGGTACTCAGAGGAAAATATTCACAAACACTCAAAGAAAGCATCATAATAAATGAGCTGAGAACTCCTAAGAAAGCAATAAAGCAAGACAAGGATAAGCACAAAGGAATTAATAAGAAAGTATGAAGATGAAAATAGAAAAATATCAGAATGATAACCCCAAAATGGTTCTTTGAAATTTAAAAAAAAAAAAAGACAAATTTCTGTTGGCTCTAATCAGAAAGCAAAGACAGAAAGTAGTTACAGAGGATCAAGAATCTAGATAAGAGAAACTTTTTAAAGTAAAAGATTTATTCATGTCAATGTATGGCAAAACCAATACAGTATTGTAAAGTAAGTAAGTAAGTAAGCAAGTAAAGTCACTCAGTCGTGTCCGACTCTTTGTGACCCCATGGACTGCAGCCCACCAGCCTCCTCAGTCCATAAGATTCTCCAAGCAAGAATACTGGAGTGGGTTGCCATTTCCTTCTCCAGGGGATCTTCCCGACCCAGGGATCGAACCCGGGTCTCCCGCATTGGAGGCAGACGCTTTAACTTCTGAGCCACCAGGGAAGTCCTAACAGTATTGTAAAGTAAAATAAAAATAAAAAATAATAAAGTAAAAGATTTAAAGTTTTGAAAATCTTGATCAAACAATGGAATACAGCTTCACACCAATTACTCCAGCAAAAATCATAAAAATCTGACCAGTCTTGCACGTGTGTGGTGGATGCACTGAAAGCTGCTTTGATTTGGAGGGCAGTAAAGACTGGAGACACCAAGTAGTTCAAAAAGTTGCCTTTCCTTTGATCTGCTCCCAATGCAGCAAAGAGTGCAAAGGGTATGATGCAGGTGGGTGGATGTGGCTGCCTGTAACTTCTCTTGCTTTTCGTGGTGGCACATTAGAATTCCGTGGACTGGAGTACAGACTTCTGTACTGAAGTACAGACTGGAGTGATCCCTGATTTTTTTATACCCTGCTGCTGCTGCTAAGTCGCTTCAGTCGTGTCTGACTCTGTGCAACCCCATAGACGGCAGCCCACTGGGCTCCCTTGTCCCTGGGATTCTCCAGGCAAGAACACTGGAGTGGGTTGCCATTTCCTTCTCCAAAGCATGAAAGTGAAAAGTGAAAGTGAAGTTGCTCAGTTGTGCCCGACTCTTAGCGCCCCATGGACTGCAGCCTACCAGGATCCTTCATCCATGGGATTTTTCAGGCAAGAGTACTGGAGTGGGTTGCCATTGCCTTCTCCATTTTATACCCTAAGATACATTAAAATCTGGACTTAGGTTTTGCTTTGCAAGAAGTCAAGTTGCCTTGCTTGTGCTTAACGTTCAGATTTCATTCCTTGACATTCCTGCTGTGCCAGCTCTGGGCCAGTCTCCTTGTCTGAGTCAATACTCTTGCACTGGAGGATCCAGGTGTTTTCAATCAGGTTGACTCAGGGGATTTGGGTGCCAAAGCACAACATGGCATAGCTTTCCAGAGTAACACCTAGTACTCTGATAGGCCTGTTCATTTGTTTACTCATCCATTCATTTGTTAACCAAATATTTAACAGACTTTTATGTATCAAGCAATGGAATAAAGTCTGAGAATACAAAAACTTTGGGAGAAAATTACTGCCCTCATTAGGGACAGCACAATCTAGTGAGAAGGACAGACACAGTAAAAAAAAAAAAAAAAAATTATCATACCAAATGTGCACAGGTAAGCTATGGGAGCAAGCCATGAGAAGTAAGGGAAATCTTAACTGGGGAGCTCTTTAAGGACAAATAGACAGTATTTGTCTTTCTCTGGCATATTTCACCTAGCATAATGCCCTCCAGTTTCATTCATGTTGTTTCAGATGGCAGGATTTTTTCTCTAAGGCTGAATGATATTTCTCTTTGTGTGTGTGTGTGTGTGTACACGTATATACATATTTTTCACATTTTCAACAATACTATATTGCATACTTGTAATTGGCTAAGAGGACCAATCTCAGTTTAAATCTTCTCAAGATAAAATTGTACATGCAACTGTAACTGTGTAGAGCTGATTCATAAATTACTTAGCTTGATTATGGTGATATTTTCACATTTATCAAAACATTGAGCTGAATACTTTAAATATATACAATTTTATATGTCAAATATATCTCAATAAAATTATTTTTAAAAATGAAAGAATAAGTATGAATTTTCTGGTAAAATAACTCCAGGCAGAGGCAGCCTGTCTCTTCTCCCTCCCACATGAGTCTCTGAATTCTATCCTTCTCATTACCCCTCTCCCAGCATCATCCCTCTTGCCTAGATGTCCACAAGTATTTCTCAGCTGTCCTCCTTTTTTCAGGTATGACCTAAATCAAATCCCTTATGACTATACAATGAAAGTGACAAATAGATTCAAGGGATTAGATCTGATAGAGTGCCTGAAGAACTATGGATAGAGGTTCATGACATCATACAGGAGGCACTGATCAAGACCATCCCCAAGAAAAAGATATGCAAAAAGGCAAAATGGTTGTCTGAGGAGGCCTTACAAACAGCTATGAAAAGAAGAGAAGCAAAAGGCAAAATAGAAAAGGAAAGATATACCCATTTGAATGCAGAGTTCCAAAGAATACCAAGGAGAGATAAGAAAGCCTTCCTCAGTGATCAATGCAAATAAATAGAGGAAAACAATAGAATGGGAAAGACAAGAGATCTCTTCAAGAAAATTAGAGATACCAAGGGAACATTTCATGCAAAGATGGGCACAATAAAGGACAGAAATGGTATCTGTCCTGCTAACAGAAGCAGAAGATATTAAGAGGTGGCAAGAATACACAGAAGAACTATACAAAAAAGATCTTCATGACCCAGATAACCACAATGGTGTGATCACTCACCTAGAGCCAGACATCCTGGAATGCAAAGTTAAATGTGCCTTAAGAAGCATCAATACGAACAAAGTTAGTGGAGGTGAGGGAATTCCAGCTGAGCTATTTCAAATCCTAAAAGATGATGCTGTGAAAGTGTTGCACTCAATATGCCAGCAAATTTGGAAAACTCAGCAGTGGCCACAGGACCAGAAAATGTCAATTTTCATTCCAATCCCAAATAAAAGCAATGCCAAAGAATGCTCAAACTACCACACAATTGCACTCATTTCACACACTAGCAAAGTAATGCTCAAAATTTTGCAAGCCAGGCTTCAACAGTACGTGAACCATGAACTTCCAGATGTTAAGCTGGATTTAGAAAAGGCAGAGGAATCAGAGATCAAAATGCCAACATCCGTTGGATCATTGAAAAAAGCAAGAGAATTCCAGAAAAACATCTACTTTTGTTTCACTGATTATGCCAAAACCTTTGACTGTGTGGATCACAATAAACTGTGGGAAATTCTGAAAGAGATGGGAATACCAGACCACCTAACCTGCCTCCTAAGAAATCTGTATGCAGGTCAAGAAGCAACAGTTAGAACTGGACATAGAACAACAGACTGGTTCCAAATCGGGAAAGGAGTATGTCAAGGCTGTATTATTGTCACTGTGCTTATTTAACTTATATGCAGAGTACACCATGAGAAGTGCTGGACTGGATGAAACACAAGCTGGAATCAAGATTGCTGGGAGAAATTTCAATAAACTCAAATACACAGATGACACCACACTATGGCAGAAAGCAAAGAAGAACTAAAAAACCTCTTGATGAAAGTGAAAGAGGAGAGTGAAAAACCTGGCTTAAAACTCAACATTCAGAAAACTGAAATCATGGTGTCTGGTCTCATTACTCCATGGCAAATAGATGGGGAAATAATGGAAACAGTGACAGACTTTATTGTTTTGGTCTCCAAAATCACTGCAGATGGTGACTGCAGCCATGAAATTAAAAGACGCTTACTCCTTGGAAGAAAAGTTATGACCAACCTAGACAGCATATTCAAAAGCAGAGACATTACTTTGCCAACAAAGGTCCATCTAGTCAAAGCTATGGTTTTTCCAGTAGTCGTGTGTGGATGTCAGAGTTGGACTATAAAGGAAGCTGAGCACCGAAGAATTGATGCTTTTGAACTGTGATGTTGGAGAAGACTCTTGAGAGTCCCTTGGACTGCAAGGAGATCCAACCAGTCCATCCTTAAGAAAATCAGTCCTGAATATTCACTGGAAGGACTGATGCTGAGAAAGATTGAAGGCAGGAGGAGAAAGGGACGACAGAGGATGAGATGGTTGGATGGCATCACCAACCCAATGAACATGAGTTTGAGAAACTCCATGAGTTGGTGATGGACAGGGAGGCCTGGTGTGCTGCAGACCATGGGGTCCCGAAGAGTCAGACATGACTGAGCGACTGAACTGAACTGACCCTTACCAACCTCCAGACTGTACAATCCGATCAGACATTGTCCTGCTTAAAATCTGCCATGGGATTCTCAGTGCCTCTAAGATAAAATCTAAACTTCTTAATCTGGCTTACATGGCCCCTCAATATATGACCCATGTCTATCTCAGCTGTTTCATCTACTGTATTTTCCCAGGGGATTAATTGGGAGAAGCAGATATTGCCCAATTGAAATAACCCCCTAGACTCTTGTAAGTTAGATTTTCTTGCAGGTTCCAACAGTCTCTTTGCAACACATCCCTAATGTAATACCCAGGCCTGGGAATTTGCTGTATACTCTCAGTGATGGTGACAATGCTTGTAGTAATGATAGTACTGGAAATAGATTATACCTCCATTTAAGTTAAAGAAATCAGGAGTCTGGGTAGAGAGAGAGAGGAAAGTAGGTGGGAGATGGGTGGGAGTAAAAGAGGGATATCTAGGACATATTTACGAGGTTGAGCACCTCAACTCAATATCAAAACACCCACGGTGGAGGAGATAAGTAGTAGGGAGTTCTGGTAAGTGTAAATCCCTAATCAATAGGAGTTTGATTCTTTGTTCCTGCCTGGAGTTCTATTCTAACAGGCAATGATAATGAAGGAGACAGCAGTGTGGAGAAGGTCTATGAGAACTGCGCTTAACCCCTACTCAGGTGTACCTGGATGTAGGCAAAGAGCTAGAGAGAGCAACAGAAGTTTTCAGAAACTTTACTGAAGGATCCTGAAGTTACTTGAAAAATCACAAATCAGTTTACCAAGCAAGAGGTCACTGCAGCCTGGGGCAGTGATGGAAGCTCACAGCCAGTGGCCAAAGTGTGGAGCGACTGAGTTTGGGAAGATCAGTAGGACCCCTGCAGCAGGCGTGGGGGCTGGTCAGCAGGGGCTCCTGGCTGGGCTCTCCTGAAGCTCACCAAGAGAGGCAGTCCACAAGCTACAGGGACCACAGACAGCGAGGGGAAGGCTGATGACCAAACACCAAATGGAATGGCCTTCCAGCCGAGCCAGTGATGACCAAATGACACTGTGTTGGTTGAACTGGCCCCGTACACTGAGAGCAAGAAAGAATTGAGGAAAGGGGCAGACCACTCCAGATTGGTGGGTGACGGTTTTAACAAACAAGAAAATCTGCATGCAAGACTTGCCTTGGGTGCCCGCTAGATGAGCTGATCTCTGCACTCACCCACCAGAACCTTAAAAGCTTATACAGAGGCTTTAAGTAGGTTCTGTCACCTTTTCAGTTCAGATGGTCTCATCAACATCTATTCTTTTAAGGCTGTGTCTTTGAAAGAGCCTCTAGTGTGGGAACAGCAGGCAGAGCATCATTCCAAGAACAGGGGCAGGGGTGAGGAACATTAATTGCATTGGTCCAGTTCTCCATTCAACTGGTAGTCACATCCTTTCAATGAGTTCCTCCTATACCCTTCCCTCATCTCAGGACTCCATAGAAGCTCCGTAGGAACTTTTAATCACCCCCAGGGAAAACAGCAAAAATAAGTCATGGATTCTGGGGCAAATTACCTGGACTTACTCAAGTCTATCACTAAGTAGCTATGTCATCTTGCGTGAGTCATTTGATCATTCCGTGCCTTCATTTCCTCATTGACAAAATGAAAATAATAATGGTGCCTGTCTCGGAGGTTATCCTTAGTACATGAAACAGTGCCTGGCACAACGTGAGTGCTCAATTCATTATTAATTACTATTAAGTTTGTTATTCAGTTACAGTTCATGGTGTATTTGTATACAATCAGTATAATATAATCCATGTACTTTACCATTTATCAGCCATGCACACTTTTATAAGGCCTTTAAGTCTTAGTTACTTGATCTGTAAAAGGCAGATAATAATGTGGGGTGCCCAACAGACAATGAAGAGTCAGAGAGGAGTAAAGCCTCCCATGACAAGGATGGCAACCAACACTTACAGGGATTTAATAAGCGCCAGGCACTGTTCTAAGCATACTACAGGCACTTAATCATTTAATGCTCACACAACCCTATGAGTAGGTACTGTGATTTTCCCCCATCTTACATCTGAGAAGCAGGTTCAGAGAGATTAACATGCCCAAAGTGATTCACCTGGGGAGTGGCAAAGTTGGGACTCAAATCCATGCAATCATGCTCCTAAACACCTCACTCGGCACCCTCTGTCCCCTGCATGTGTGCTTAATATCAACACCCATGGATTCTTCTTCTTAAAAGAGATAGACTATCTGTTTCCCCTTGTTTGCTAGAAAGACAAACACTGATTATACTAAAGAAAAATAAAAAAGAAAGCACCTCTTAATCTAAACTCTGTTGGATTACTCCTGCTGGAAATAGCAAATGCTCAAACCTTGATGTTTAAAAATAGCTGAAACACTCACTATATCTAACATTTACCAAAGCTGTTTATCCCTACAGATTATCTCCATTCATATGATAAGTTCACTTGAGCATGGAAACATAAGTCAGAGAATTTTTGGCATTTTAGGATCTTCTACTAAATATAACTTTCTTACACAAATTCTCCTGGTTATGGTTATTGTGCTTTTGCTTTAAAAATGAACATCATACTTTAAATCTACATTTAAATGGTAACCAAATGCAACATGACTAAAATATTAAATATTCTGAAAGAAATTATAGGTTAAAAATGTGGTCAATCTGGAGATTTTAGGGTTATATGTGACCTTGGAATTCCCTCCCAGTCTCTCTTAATTGTGCTGCAGAGCCCACAATTGCTTTTTTTTTTTTTTTCACAATTGCTACTTTTAAAAGAATTGATTTACAGAAAATTTTAAATTTTATGTATTTGTAATTTTCTTCTGGGAACTCGGATTTTTCAAGTTTTCCATGCATAATGTGGAGATTAACTCAGACTTTCCAAATCTGTACACTTTCAACAAACTATTTTTTTACTTTGGGGGTCTGATTATTTTAGACAGGAGTAGAGATTAGCTGTCAAAAATACACACTAAGGCATGAGCATTGACATTTTTTAAATCACAAAAAATAATTAGAAATGTCCAGAATTTAAAGTAGAGGAGAAATAGTAAAAATGACTTGTTTCCAGTTAGGGAGTAGCTGCTGCCCCTGTGTGGTGAAAAAGTGTTAGTGCCTTCAAGCTATTTTCACCTCTGAAATTGCTTCAACATTTTCTAACATTTCTCTGAAATACTTTCCTTGTTATTCTTATTATGTCATTATTTTCTTCCCTTAGTCATTTTCTCTTTTGTTTATTGAAGGCCTAATAATATTAATGTAAAAAAACCACAGTGAATTAAAATTTTCACACAATTTAAGAACTAGTTCAGCAATTCTACAAATAAGCAGAAAGTGAAAATAATACAGAGAAATGTAATGACACAGCCCTTAACAGAAAAAAAAAGCACAGAATAATTTTTGTCTCTTGACAAATTTGTTTTTCAGTCCTTCTAAAATCTAATAGTAAAGAAGACATGGCAGGAAATATTTTAGTATTAATGTCATTTAAGTACAAAAGTCAGAAATAAAGGACAGATACATTCTAATGTATGAGTCATCTAACGTAGAAATTTTTCTTTGATTATTTGAAATGAAATTATAATTTTCTTTACAGGAAGGATAAACGATAAAATACTTCATGTCTCCTTCCCTGCATATATCTGACTGGTAGGTTAGTTCTTTTTCTAACTTTCTAGAATCATCAGCAACTGATATTTTTAGCACAAGGCATTGCTCTATAAATAATTTTCATCTCTAGTCTACAGCACTTATGCAACCTACGTAGTATTGCATATAAAGTGAGTGAATGATAGTATCTCAGAGATATTTTTTAGCGACAATTACCGAGGAACACTTAGTTGTTACACAAGGTGTCATAGACTTGTGCAAAGGAGCGTCCAGTTTCAGCATGGACTCCCACCAGGGTGGGACTCTCGTCACGGAAACACCCTTCCCATGGTTACAGCCCACAGAGGAGCCCCACTAGCAGAGCAGACCCAGTGGGCAGGGAGAATATAACCACCGACATTCTGCACAAAGCCGCACATCAGGTCACCACCTTCATTAACAGGAAAAGCAGACAGATGCCTTGCCTAGCATTTGAGAGGCAAATGTAGCCTTCCATTCGAATTCATTGATAAAGATGTGTCTCTTCGGGTTTACTTTGAGCTGTTTATAAGCGAATCCTGTGACTTGGAATAAAGGTCCTAAAGTGAGAACTGTGTATCACAGAGCAAACGCTGTGGAGGAAGAGGTGAACAGGTCGGACCCAGGAGGCAGTCTCCAGGTCCCGGGAAAAGAGTATATGGAGACTAGAATTATTCCCAAGACTTGCTGATTAGGAAGCTTCACAGAGAGAAGAACCAGAGACTGACAATGGAATTCTCTGTGTATGTATAGTTTATACTATTCTTGTGGATAAATGTGAAACAAGTGACTTGGACTAAGATAATATCGATAGCAGAATACGTGAGCTGTAAGATAGACCGCACGCAGAACTGTGAATGAAATGATGAACGCTTTCCACCTAGCAAGAATACGGCTATTGTTAAGTGGGACAATGTCTATGACTTAAGAGAGATCTATCAGGTAGAAGTGACACCCAAGTTATCAACCTGCTAGGGTCTTCCTCAGGTGGTAGATGGATGGAAAATTACACACACTGAACAAGTTTAACGGGACAGAGATAAAAATACAGTAGCTCTCAAAATTATGACTGACAATCCCTGCTCATTCAAAGCGCTAATTATAAAGACGTGGAGTGAGTCATGTGTAATTCCCTTTACTCATCGATATTAAGATTTTTTGTTAGGAATCCTCTTGGATAGTGTTAGAAAGACACCCAAACCAGGTGAACCTCATCTGTTCCAAGTAAGCAGATAAGGCATCTTCTGGGACTCAAATGTGCCACATATCTCGCTGTCTGATTAGTGTTCTCAATGCTGAATCCCTTTTCTTTCCAACAGCCAGGTGAAAAGGTAGTATGATCATTGTCACTGTGACCAACTTTCACCAACAAGTTTAACTCTTTTCAATAGTGAGGATTTGATGTAAGGGCACATTTGAAACTGGTTCAAGAATCCGCCTGCAACACAGGAGACAGGTTCAATTCCTGGGTTGGTAAGATCCCCTGGAGAAGGAAGAGACAACCCACTCCAGTATTCTTGCCTGGAGAACCTCATGGAGCCTGGCATGCTAGAGTCCACAGGGTTCCAGAGCTGGACACAACTGAGCGACTAAACAGCAACAATGACGACACATTCGGGAGTAAGGGTAAAGGATTCCATAAAAAGCCATGCTTCAAGATTCAAGGGCATCTAGGAACCTTACCCAGCCACGGCTCATGAACTTTCACCCTCTGGTTCTACAATCAACATGCCTCTTCCACTGTTTGTTTTTTCTCTATGATTTTTCTTCTCATTACAGAACAGCTGCTGCTCTCTGAGTTTTCCTACTCAAATTTTAGAGGAAAGGAAGTATACATAGTCTAATTAATTGCCAGCATCCTTACTGGGATATCCTTATGTTTGCTCCTTGGAAGAAAAGCTATAAGCAACCTAGACAGCATATTAAAAAGCAGAGACATTACTTTGTCAACAAAGGTCCGTCTAGTCAAAGCTATGGTTTTTCCAGTAGTTATGTATGGATGTGAGAGTTGGACTATAAAGATAGCTGAGCACCACAGAATTGATGCTTTTAAACTGTGGGGTTGGAGAAGACACTTGGGAGTCCCTCGGACTGCAAGGAGATCCAACCAGTCTATCCTAAAGGAAATCAGTCCTGAATATTCATTGGAAGGACTGATGCTTAAGCTGAAACTCCAATACTTTGGCCACCTGATGCAAAGAACTGACTCATTGGAAAAGACCCTGATGCTGGGAAAGGCAGCAGGAGAAGGGGATGACAGAGGATGAGATGGTTGGATGGCACCACCGACTCAATGGGCATGAGTTTGAGCAAGCTCCAGGAGTTAGTGATGGACAGGGAAGCCTGGCATGCTGCAGTCCATGGGGTCACAAAGAGTTGGACACAACTTAGCAACTGAACTGAACGATCCTTACTGGGAAAACTTTTTCATGCCAAATCACTTTATAGGTTAGCCGCCAGTCTGCAGCTTTGAGATGCCTTTAAATGATCCCACACCTTTGTTTAAGGAAGAACCTGGGACTGACTGCTTATCTCGGCAGAGGGGCTGCAAGCAGAGGACTTGCTGAGTGTTATAGGCATGCTGATTGCTATGTCTAGAATGCCATGTTAAGGATTTGGTTTTCTTACCCTGTAGTGGCAATCTTAGATTTTGTTTATGAGTGGGTTTTATCTATGACAGGTGCAGAGCCATAACATGTAGCATGGCTACTTCATTATTAAACATATTTTGTGATTATATTCTTAATAAATAAAAGTAAACTCTGGTCATGTTTAAACATATCTCTTTTCAGCCATCAGAGTTTCATGATCTATTTAATCACAAGAAATCCTTGCAGCGTTCCACATAACTATTGTTTTGTGGAAGGTCTTGCAGAAAGGTGGAGATTTGTTTGAATCCAGTTAATTTCCTTCATTAGACAGCTGGACAGCTAATGAAATGGACATATGGACTTAAAACTGAAAGGTGCAGATGGAGAAGCAGATGTAGCTGTCTCCCGTAGAGGCTGAGTAAGCACAATAGGCGCCGTGAACATTCTTGCCAGAGAACCTGTAATAACAAAGCATGAGCTCCCTGAAACCATGCTGGACTTTAGACTCCAAACGGAAACTAATCATTAGAGTCATTTACAAGCCACATTGAAAGCTGTATGATACTCAATAAGTGAACATAATTGAAAATGCTAATGTAAATAAATATATAAGGAGGTGACAGAGTGGGAGGTGGGAAGGAGGTTCAAGAGGGAGGGGACATCAGTATACCTATGGCTGATTCATGTTGATATATGGTAGAAACTAACACAATATTACAAAGCAGTTATCCTCTAGTTGAAAATAAATTCAAAGAAATAAAATTTTTTAAAAAAGAGATAACGTAATACACACAGAACAGTAGCCTGTTGGTGTAAAGACTGCTCAGACCGTTGAGTTATTTTTCTAATTCCATGAATATCCACATCTGTCTAATCCATAATGGTTGTCTAGTGTGCTAACTGCTCAGTCATGTCTGACTCTTTGAGACCCCATAGACTGTAGCCTGCCAGGTTGTCTGTCCATGGGATTTCCCAGGCAAGAATACTGCTGTGGGTTGCCATTCCCTTCTCCAGGGTATCTTCCTGACCTAGAAATTGAACCCAGGTCTCCCACATTGCAGGCAGGTTATCATCTGAGCCACGGGATATCCATGTCTATCTGACCCCTAATGGCTCTATAAGCAACTAATAAATATACCTCAAATCAGTTCAGTTCAGTCACTCAGTCGTGTCCGACTCTTTGCAACCCCATGAATCGCAGCACACCAGGCCTCCCTGTCCATCACCAACTCCCAGAGTTCACTCAAATTCACGTCCATTGAGTCAGTGATGTCATCCAGCCATCTCATCCTCTGTCGTCCCCTTCTCCTCCTGCCCCCAATCCCTCCCAGCATCAGTCTTTTCCAATGAGTCAACTCTTTGCATGAGGTGGCCAAAGTACTGGAGTGTCAGCTTTAGCATCAGTCCTTCCAAAGAAATCCCAGGGCTGATCTCCTTCAAAATGGACTGGCTGGATCTCCTTGCAGTCCAAGGGACTCTCAAGAGTCTTCTCCAACACCACAGTTCAAAAGCATCAATTCTTCGGCACTCAGCTTTCTTCACAGTCCAACTCTCACATCCATACATGACTACTGGAAAAACCATAGCCTTGACTAGATGGACCTTTGTTGGCAAAGTAATGTCTCTGCCTTTCAATATGCTGTCTAGGTTGGTCATAACTTTTCTTCCAAGGAGTAAGCTTCTTTTAATTTCATGGCTGCAATCACCATCTGCAGTGATTTTGGAGCCCAAAAAAATAAAGTGTGACACTGTTTCCCCATCTATTTCCCATGAAGTGATGGGACCAGATGCCATGATCTTAGTTTTCTGAATGTTGAAATATACCGAGTGAAGAGCATTTCATAACATGCCTTCACTTTCACAGTCCTAAAAACTGGGATGCATCTTCCCTAAAATAATTAAAGCTATTCCAAAGTCTATTACTCAGAATCTTATTTTCTCAACATCTTTATCAAAATATAGAAGCTGATTCTGGGTATTACCAAAACCCAAGATTCAATGAACACATTCTCTTCAGGTACATGATACTGTATTCCCATTAATATTTCAGTAACTTAATAACCTTTGTAATAGAAATACTTGCTGAAAAGGGATATTTGATAAATCAGTTGGCTTAATGTTCTCATTAAAAATAGAATTTTAGAATGATACATTTCAAGAGATCATACAGGATGGAATAATCTGGGCTCAGCAGAGGAGGACAGTGTCTGACTCTGTACTCCCCACCTACCTTGTTAGCGCTTAGTCAAAATCTGCATTTATCACCAGGTAATTCTTATGCCTGGTCAAGCTTGCGAAGCACTGTGCTATGATTCTCTCATCTCCATTGAGTTTTTCTTCCCAAGATGTTTTCAAACATGCAAATAACTTGACCTGTCAACATCTCACAAGGATTTTATGAAGATTAATTTTCTGCAGATTATTTTTAAATTGCCTTCATGACAGGAACTATCAGCCTTAAACCAATAAATCTAGTGAAATGTGATCCTCACTCATTGGAGGTTCTTCAATCAGAACGCTTATCACTTCAAATGATGTCTTTACTGTAACTCCTAAGTAATCTACAGATTTGTTATCCTTAGAAAAATGTCTAACCCTTACAAAAATTGATTTTGCAGATTTCCCTGTTTTGCTAAAACAAACAGTGCAGTCCTCAGACAAGTTTAAATGTACACATAGGATCCTTCTGTGGCTGCTTCACCCTGTTAAGGCAGCTGAGCAAGATTTTGACACAGATCAGAAAATAGAATTCTTCCCAGCAGCAGCTCAGGCCACATTTTCCCTAGGAAACAGATTTGCACCCCCTGGCTTCTCATGCCCTTGTCTCTATCTAGAAGTGTACTCTGATTACTGCAGTTGGGAAACACACAGGACTCTGCTGGGAAGTGGGTACATGATGTCCTGCTTGGAAAGTGTATTGATAAACTAGCACAGACTTCCTGCATTACGGGCTGCCTCACTCTCATTTAATGACAATATCAGAGGGCCAGATGGCTTTGTAGGTCAATGGTTATAGTCCTCAGAATGTGTTGTGTAAAACAGATTTAAATATTCACCGTCGAATTCTGGTCTTCTTTTTGGTATGTCACATACTAATCCTTCCCAGTTCACTATCTTTTCTTTAAAAGTGTAAGTCACTTGTAGGGCTCAGCAATCTACAGCTCTCCTGTCTTAACTGTCACTGCAAGTGATCTACAGAGGTCAATCAACTATCAAGGATATTGTGAGGGAATTCTTGAACTGGGTAAGGAAACAGGACTTAATGATCTCAATGGACTCTTTTAACTATAATTTCTCAACTTCATTAAGTACTTCTATGTTTATAAGGAGTAAGTATATGATTTTAACATCAAGTTTTCCCTGAAATTCATTAGAGAATAAATTTTAGATGGCTTGGTAATTAAACAACTAAACAATTATGCTTCTTAATTGGCCTGGACCAAAAAATTTGAATAATTGTTCATTTAAATTTCCATTAAAAAACTATTCAGAAGATGAGCTGATACTCAATTTCCTTCTTCACTTTCAAAATGCGTTTAAGACTTTCAAAGCTTATTATCTTTTTGGTTTTATGAAGCATCTCCTCCATTTATTTTCTATCTCATTAAAATTCTTATTTTACCTTTATTTCCTTTCTCCTTCTTTCCTTAGATTTATTTGTTGTTCATTTTAATTTTCCTGAGTTGATACCAAGTTCATTTATTTTCAATCTTTTTTCTCCAGTTGCCTTTAAAACAATATATCCCTCTAATAATCTTTTTTTCCATACCACTAGATTTGATAACAGTACTTTTATTGTTCAATTCTAAATATTTTATAATTTTCATTGAAATTTCTTATATAACTCATAATAACCTTGTTTCCAAGAACAGCAGTGTAACAAAGTCAGAGCACTTGGTTTGAATTTTATTGCCATATGCCAGCAATTCCAAATAATATCAGTGATAAAATACTCCAGCTTGAAATAATTTTTATTGGTTTACAATCTATACAATTGCTATGGCTACCTCTGAGTTATAATATGTGTGTAACTTTCTGATTATTACGTTGAGAAAGTGAAGAGGAACTAAAAAGCCTCTTGATGAAAGTGAAAGAGAGTGAAAAAGTTGGCTTAAAGCTCAACATTCAGAAAACTAAGATCATGGCATCTGGTCTCATCACTTCATGGCAAATAGATGAGGAAACAGTGGCTGACTTTATTTTTTTGGGCTCTAAAGTCCCTGCAGATGGTGATTGCAGCCATGAAATTAAAAGATGCTTACTCTTGGAAGAAAAGTTATGACCAACCTAAACAGCATATTAAGAAAGCAGAGACATTACTTTGCCAATAAAGGTCCGTCTAGTCAAGGCTATGGTTTTTCCAGTGGTCATGTATGGATGTGAGAGTTGGACTGTGAAGAAAGCTGAGTGCCGAAGAACTGATGCTTTTGAACTGTGGTGTTGGAGAAGACTCTTGAGAGTCCTTTGGACTGCAAGGAGATCCAACCAGTCCATTCTGAAGGAGATCAGTCCTGGGTGTTCATTGGAAGGACTGATGCTAAAGCTGAAACTCCAAAACTTTGGCCCCCTCATGCGAAAAGTTGACTCACTGGAAAAGATCTTCACGCTGGGAAGGATTGGGGGCAGGAGGAGAAGGGGACAACAGACGATGAGGTGGTTGGATGGCATCACCGACTCGATGGACATGAGTTTGAGTAAATTCTGGGAGTTGGTGATGGACAGGGAGGCTTGGCTTGCTGCAATTCATGGGGTTGCAAAGAGTCGGACACGACTGAGCAACTGAACTGAACTCAACTACCTATCCTTTCATAAACATTGTGTTTGTCGCATACTCAGAACTTAATTCAGAGAAATACCATACAATCCAGTCCCAACATACAGACACCCTTGCCTTTGGAAGGTTAAATTAGTAACAGTTTTTGAATCATTTCGTCTCCCTTGAAGAGACTTTTTTTTTCTTTTTTCATCTTCAATATCCATTGTTCAAAGTATCCTAGTGTTTAAACAATAGGTTCAATATAGTGGTAATTACAAAGATGAAGAAACAATTCACCCAGTCTTTATATGGCTACCCAGAGTTTTTGTTTGTGGTTAAATTTTAAAACAGTGAAACAGTGTGAACTTTGAGGTGTAATCTTTTTTGTAAGTGCAAATTTTAGTGTGCATATGGAAAACTTTACTGAGTTTTAGTATCTTTACAATTAAAACTTTCATTTTGAACTGTTTTAAAACTAAAGGACTGACCAAGAAAATAAAACATTACATTAATGGCACAATTTAGAAATTTTTCTGCGTGCAAAGTTTTAGATGAGGTTGATCAGAAATTAAAATAGTTGCAGTCTAAACAGAACTAAACAGTGTACAGTAAAACATTTTAAAAATTGCTCCTCCATTTTTAAATTGTGAAGAGCAGCACACAGCAGTTGTAGAGAATCAGCTATGCAATGACAAAAATGTAAGATATGCATTTACACTGAATAATCAAATTTGAAGAATGCCAGAAAAGCAACATGATCAAAGAAATTAAAAGAGCAATGTTCAAATGCCTTGATCATCTTCACCATAAAAGGACCTTTGTTCTAAATCAATGGATCAAATAATATCNCATGATGAATACATTTTATAAAAGATTCAAACAGTATAGAAATATGTATAAAATTTACTAATTCCCCTCTTTGTTTCCCTTCCTAGGATAATCATTTTCAGTACTGTGCTTCCTTCCAATTTTCTTTCTCTGCATATATTAATGGTATTCAGGAGTCAGAGTGCCAGGAGTTTAAGTCTCATCTGGTGGAAGTTACTTAATTTCTGTCTCTGTTTTCTCAGCTGTAGAATGGGAATATACAGGGTTGTGAGAATTAAATTAGGTCATTCATTAGCATATTTAGAACCATGCAACTCAATGATAGCTATTATTATTACATATACAAATGCAAATATGTGTATAACATTTCAAATATATAAAAGATACATGGAACTATGTTTAATGCAATGTTCCTTAGTTTTTCTTTTCTGCACTTCAATTTAACCTCTTGCATACTGAATATTGGTTGATTCTTAATTTTAATGTTCCAAATTAATATTTTTAGCTATACATCTTTGTCCACATTTAAGATAAGAGTTTTAGAAATTAAGTTGCTAACTCAATGGTGTGCCCATTTGGAATTTTGATTGCAATCCAAAGCACGTTTCTTCAAACTTAAATCCTCCTTATAGTTAGTTCAGTTCAGTCGCTCAGTCATGTCCGACTCTGCGATACCATGAATCGCAGCACGCCAGGCCTCCCTGTCCATCACCAACTCCCAGAGTTCACTCAGACTCACGTCCATTGAGTCCTGAACTCAATAGCTTGGATATCATGTATTAAAATGTAATAGAAAAAAAAAAGTCCCCCAGTTTTAAAATTTGGCTTATTTGAAGTGTATCCTTCAAAATACACTTAGTACCATATTTTTGAACACTTGTGTCAAATGTATTATGTAATATTCTTGTTTCTCATCTTTAGATCTTTATTCCATCTTTATCTTGCATGTTACCAGAGTTTCTAAACTTCTAATGGGTTGTTGCATAGGCCATTCCTTCCCCACTATTTGAAATGCCATTTATCAGAAGCCAAGTATTTGGGACTTCCCTGATGGCACAGTAGATAAGAATCTGCCTGCCAATGCAGGGAACATGGGTTCAATCCTTGGTCCAGGAAGATTCCACTTGCCACGGAGCAACTAAGCCCATGTGCCACAACTACTGAGCCTTGCTGTGGAGCCCACAGGCTTCCACTCCCAAGCCTGTGTACTGCAGCTACTGAAGCCTCTGTGCCCTAGAGGCTGTACACGACAACTGCTGAGCCTGCAAGCTGCAGCTGCTGAAGCCTGTGTGCCTAAAGCCTGTACTCCACAAGAGGCTGCAGTGAGACGCCCACTCACCTCAACTAGGAAAGCCCACACAAAGCAACAAAGACCCAGTGGAGTGAAAAAAAAAAAGGAAATGAAATATTTATCTAGATGTGTTTCTAGACTTTTTATTCCTTGTCTATCTATTCACTTAATGAAAGGACATGGCCTCTCCTATCATTTTTTCCTTGCAACTTAGAAATATGTGATATATAAATATATATATATTTTAATAGTTTTATTTCATTTAGTGGAATTTTTAAGGTGACCCTGACAGCCCCATGTCAATATATCATTTTCAAATTCATCCGTTTATAATCATCATTCTCTCTATATATATAATTATAGAAATAGTAAATAAATGCATTATCATAAATATCCCTGAAATTTAGATAAAATATTTCCATTTGTCTTATACCTAATCCCAGGTACTTCCTACAAAATATCCATCATTTATTACATATGTATGTACATAGTTTTCCCTACAAGTCTACAAAATAAGAGGTACTATAATGTGAGTATTGATGTACAACTAGCATTTGTACCATATAGCACACCTTGGAGATCTTTTCACTTGTGTAAATATTGATCTATCTGATTTTTTTCAAGGGCTGTATTGTGTGATGCTGCACCATCATTATTTTGTTGATTGGGTGTCATTATCTATGCCTTTTTCTATACACAGATAGGTATTTCTTCAGGAAAAATACTAGAGTATATTTGCTGGGTAATAGGGTAGTCAGCTCCTACAAGTCTACAAAATAAGAGGTACTATAATGTGAGTATTGATGTACAACTAGCATTTGTACCGTATAGCACACCTTGGAGATCTTTTCACTTGTGTAAATATTGATATATCTGATTTTTTTCAAGGGCTGTATTGTGTGATGCTGCACCATCATTATTTTGTTGATTGGGTGTCATTATCTATGCCTTTTTCTATACACAGATAGGTATTTCTTCAGGAAAAATACTAGAGTATATTTGCTGGGTAATAGGGTAGTCAGCCATATTTTAACTTCTAATGGTACTAACAAATTTTCCCCTAAAGCAGTGTCCCAATTTACAGTCCAACCAGTAGTGTATTACAACATTAAATTCCTAGCAAACCTACCAATGCTATTATAATACTATGAAATTATTAGTGTTTTTATAATTTTGAATGATTAAAAAATTTATTTGTATCAGCTCTGTATCTGCTTTGGGAAATAAACTTTATTACCATTATAAATTGAGAAAATATATAGCTATTGAAATTATATATAAATATATATACACATAGTAAATATATATAGTATATTCTCATCTGCAGCTTATTTATTCTGGACATTAATCCTTTCTCTAGTATTATAGGTTGACAAAACATTCTCCAAATCTGTAGCTTTGGTTTTTAATGTATTAAATTTTGGTGTAGTCAAATTCATTAATTTCTTTATTACTCTCTAGATATAGTTTTTAAAAGCCTCTTCTACTGCAAAGTTATAAGAAATGCTCATATTTTCCCTTTTTAAAATTTTATATATAGTTTCGGACACGACTGAGCGAATTCACTTCACTTTACTTCACAAATATATATAGTATATTCTCATCTGCAGCTTATTTATTCTGGACATTAATCCTTTCTCTAGTATTATAGGTTGACAAAACATTCTCCAAATCTGTAGCTTTGGTTTTTAATGTATTAAATTTTGGTGTAGTCAAATTCATTAATTTCTTTATTACTCTCTAGATATAGTTTTTAAAAGCCTCTTCTACTGCAAAGTTATAAGAAATGCTCATATTTTCCCTTTTTAAAATTAATTTTTAAAGACACAACTGACATGTAACATTGTATGTTTCAGGTGTACAACACAATCATATACATTGCACAGAATCACCACAGTAAGCCTAGTCAACATATCCATCATTAATATACAAATTTTTTTCTTGTGTGTGGTAAGAATGTTTATGATCTACTCTCAGCAACTTTCAGATAGATAGCAGTACCATGATGTACATTATAGTCCCATGACATTTACTTTGTAACTGGAAGTTTGTACCTTTTGACCACCTTCACCTCTGGCAATCATCAGTCTGTTCTTTGTACCTGAGTTCAGTTTTTAAGGAAACATTTTTTTTTTTTAGATTCTACACTATTTGTCCTTCTCTGCCTGACATTTCATATAGCATAATGCCCTTCAGGTTCACCATGTCACAAATCAAGAGATTTCTTTCCAGAACTGAGTAATATTTGATTATACACAGTTTCTTTATCCATCAGTGAACACAGGTTGCCTCCATGTCTGGGCTATCGTAAACACTGTGGCAATAAACATGAGGGTGCATATATCCTTTTGAATTAGTTTTTTCATTTTCTTCAGATAAATACCCAGAAGTGGAATTGCTGGATTACATGGTAGTTCTATTTTTAGTTTTTTTGGGGGAACTTCTGTTTTCCATACAGAGGTTCTCACCAATAGACACAAGGGTTCTATTTTCTTCACATCCTTGCTAACATTTTTTTCTTCTTCATAACCTTTTTAATAACAGGTGTAATCGATATCTCATTGTGGCTTTGATTTTCATTTTGATGATGATTAGTAACATTGAGCACCTCTTTGTGTGCCTGTTGGCAATGAGAGTATCTTCTTTGAAAAAATGCCTATTCTGCTCATTGGCCTATTTTAGATTGCTGCTATTGTTTTTATATATTTTGGATATTAACTTCTATCAGATATTATTTGCAAAGGTTTTCTTTTCATTTGACTGATGGTTTTCCTTGTTGCGCAGTAATTTTTGGTCTGGTGTAGTCCTATTTATTTTTGCTTTTGTTGCCCTTGCTTTAGTGTCAAATCCAAAAAACCATTGCTAGGACTGATCAGGAGCCTACCATCTGTTTTCTTCTAAAGTTTATGATTTCAGGTTTTATGCTTAACTTTTAAATCCATTTTTAACTTCTGTGAATAGTGTAACGTAGTGATCTAGTTTTCCCAACACCATTTAAGAGAATATCTTTCCTTACTATACCAATACCATAGTTTTAATTACTATACCTATGTAATATAGCTTGAAATAAGGACACATGATGCCTCTAGTTTTGTTCTTTCTCAATATTGCTTTGGCTATTTAGGACTTTCTGTGATTCCACACAATTGTAGGATTGTCTGTTGTTTCTATGAAAAATGCCATTGGTATTTTGAGAGACTGCACTGAATGTGTAATGAAGGGGCATTTTAAATGAATGGGCATGTTAACAATATTAATTTTCAATCTGTATGCATGGAATATCTGTTTATCATTATCTTCTTCAATTTCTCTCACCACTATCTTAGTTTTCAGTATAGGTTTTTTACCTATAGGTTTTTTACCTAGGTTTTTTACCTCCTTGGTTATATTCCTAGGTATTTTTTTTTTATTCCTAGGTATTTTTTAATTACACAACTGTAAATGGTATTATCTCCTTTTTCTGATACATAAAAAAATGAATACTTGGCTGCATCAGTCTTGGTTGTAGTAAGTGGGATCTTCACTGTGTCATGCAGAGCTCTTGTTCTGGTACAGACTTTCTACTTGTGGCACGCAGGCTCCAGAGCACATGGGCTTCAATAGTTGCAGCATGTGGGATTTTAGTTCTCCCATCAGGAACTGAACCTGTATCTCCTACATTGGCAGGCAGATTCTTAACCACTTGACCATCAGTAAGTACCTGACTTTTTTGGCGGTGTCTTTAGGATTTTCTATATGCAACATCATATCATCTGCAAGTAGTGACAATTTTACTTCTATGGATGCTTTTCTTTCCTAGTTCTAAGATTCCATTTTTATTTATTGAATAAAAATATTCAGTGGGCATTCTTCCCTCGTCCCCTTGAGTATGACTAGCTGTGGACTTGCCATTGTCTTTATTATGTTGAGATACTTTCCCTCTATGATGTTTTTTAAAATCATTATTTGATGTTGAATTTTATCAAATGCCTTTTTCTCTTATCTATGGGGATGACAAGGATTTTTAAGCTGTATAATACACTGCTTGACCTCCAGATGTTGAATCATCCTTGCATACCTGGAATAATCCCACTTGATCATTTTTAACATTTTATTGAATTAACTTTGCTAATGCTTTGTTGAGGATTTTTGTATCTATTTTGTACATCAAAGATATTGGCCTGTTATTTTCTCTTCTTTAGGTGTCCTTGTCTCATTTTGGTTTCAGGGTAATGCTGGCTTCATGAAATGTATTTGGAAGTAGTACCTCCTCTTCCATTTTTGGAAAATGTTTGATAAGGACTGGTATTAATTCATCTTTAAATGTTTGGTAGAAGTCATCAGTGAAGCCATATGGTACTGGATGAACTTTGTCGGGAGGTTTCTGATTTTTTATTCAATCTCATTACTAAGCAGACTAACTAGATTTTCCATTTTTGTCATGATTGATAAGTCTTTATAGCAGTTTATTTGGAGAAGGCAATGGCAACCCACTCTAGTACTCTTTGCCTGGAAAATCCCATGGACGGAGGAGTCTGGTGGGCTGCAGTCCATGGGGTCACTAGGAGTCGGACATGACTGAGCGACTTCACTTTCACGCACTGGAGAGGGAAATGGCACCCCACTCCAGTGTTCTTGCCTGGAGAATCCCAGGGACGGGGGAGCCTGGTGGGCTGGCGTCTCTGGGGTCACACAGGGTTGGACACGACTGAAGTGACTTAGCAGCAGCAGCAGCAGTTTATCTATTAGGTTGTCCAATTTGCTGGTGAATATCAACATCTTATGATTCTTTATATATTTCTGTGGTATAACTTATCTTCCATTTGTTTTGTGAGTCTAGTTAAAATTTTGTGAATTTTACCCTAAAAAGAAAAAAAAAAGCTTAGTTTTACTGCTCTTTCCTGCCAACTTTGGGCTCTATTTCCCACCCCACCCAAGATATAGTTAGGCTGAGATCTTTTTTTCTTGATAAAGCCATTTATCCCTATGAACTTCCCTCTTGGATTGCTTTTGCTGCCTCCCATCAAGTTTTGTTACGTCATTTTTCCATTTTCGTTTCATTTTTAAATTTCTCTTGATTTCTTTGACTGATTGGTTAAGTAGGATGTTGCTTAATTCCTACGTATTTGTGAAAACTTCAGGTTTCTGCCTGTAGTTTTGTTTTTTGCCAACTTTGGGCTCTATTTCCCACCCCACCCAAGATATAGTTAGGCTGAGATCTTTTTTTCTTGATAAAGCCATTTATCCCTATGAACTTCCCTCTTGGATTGCTTTTGCTGCCTCCCATCAAGTTTTGTTACGTCATTTTTCCATTTTCGTGTTTCATTTTTAAATTTCTCTTGATTTCTTTGACTGATTGGTTAAGTAGGATGTTGCTTAATTCCTACGTATTTGTGAAAACTTCAGGTTTCTGCCTGTAGTTTTGTTTTATATTATAGTCAGAAAAGATGCCTATTTCAGTCATCTTTAACGTACTAAGACTTGTTTTGTGGCCTAACATATGATCTATCCTAAAAAATGTTCCATTTATGCTTAAGAAGAATCTGTATTCTGTTGCTTTTGCACAGAATGGTCTGTGCCTATTAAGCTCATCTCGTCTAAACATACTACTTGAAGTCTATGCTTCCTTACTGATAATGTCCTTTGATGAAAGTGGGATACTTAAGTCTACTATTATTGTTTTGCTATCTATTTCCCCTTAGGTTTGTTAATATTTGTGTCTTATATTCAGGTATTCCATGGCTTTATTTGCACATCTTTTCCACATGTCCTAGAGATATTTCCATTTCAAACATCATTTCCCTCATTTTAGTTTGTATAATGCAGAGAGTATGGCTGTTATCATAATTTATGTAGTCATTTCCTTTCTGATGGACATCTGTTGGGATTTGGTTGGAAACAGACTAAATTGATGGCTGACAATTTACAATATTCAAGATGTCCTTTTCAGAAACAATTTACATCTATCCACTTACCAAATACTTGTCTAATTTTCTTCATAAAGATCTTATACATAATCCATCACCCATTAGCCACTTCACTTCTCTGACAAGTAACATGTAGATAGAGGGGATGTGTGAAAATGGAAGCACACTTACTCAGAAGTATAAAAACCTATTTTAGTTGTATTAACTGTCTCACTTTGCTTTAGAGTCCCCACTTTCACTAATAGCAAAATTGGGGAAGACAGATTCACCATTAAGGAACTCATCTTTCCTGGCCGTCACACTTTCCTTTGATCAAACTGAAGTTCAAATTCCTGTCAGGCTGTTTCTCTATTCAGAAACGCCTTACCCCATCTTCTTTATCAAGCTGGGAACTAGTGGAGGGAAGGAACTCTTTCTTGCTGTTTTCTGAGTTTTTACTAGTTGTTCTTCCTATCACCTATTACTGGAACCTTCTGTCTTAGTCCATGAGTTACCCTAGAAGCTCCTGCTCAACAATAAGTCTGAGATCCTGTATACTGAAGTTTCCTTGTCTCAAAAGGCTTGCCTACCCCCATTAATTAGTAACATAGTTTTCACACAAGTTTATACCCTATATCTCTGCTAGCTGTGCAACTTCTCTGTTTCCAATCTCCCTTACCTTTAGTGGTGAGTGAAGTTTCTATTAGTGAACTTGAGTAACATGTATAAACATTCCCTGACTAGCCCCACAAACCCGCCAAATACCATCTATTGTCAAAAGCTGCAACAACAGTAACTTCTACACCATGAACCTATGATCAAAGCTAAGCCTCAGAGACTGTTAGCATCATACACTGCAGTAATTCTTCGCCTAGAAAAATGCTGTAAAATATAAGGGTGGTTGTATATATAGAAAAATGACATTTCCCATTTGTTGCCAAAAGCTGCAACAATGGGAACAGGTACATCATGAACATACTGATCAAAGCTAAAGCCTCAGAGACTGTTAGTATTGTAAACAGCAATAATTTTCTTTGAAAAAATTTAAGGATGGTTATAATATAGAAAATGATAAAGTTCCCTTAAAAAAGCAGTCAGAAAATAATTGAGACCTTACTCTTAGAACATAGAAATTTTAAAAGTTATTAAAAAGTAGCGGAAAAGTATAATAAACTTTTTATTTTCATAAACTCTCTTAAAAAAACAAACAGAACTTGATTTAACTTTTAAAAGTTATCTCCAAGGCCTCTTAGCTTTCATACTATCAAATTCTAATAAGGACTCTCCTCACAGGAAGTTATGCTTAAAGTTTACCATAATGTCATATTTCCATCCCTTTTCTATATTCATGAATAAATGGAAGCAATAATTTGAATAGATTAGAAATAAATCTAATAGACAACTGCTGAAAAAGTTTTTTCTGGTGAAAAAAAGCAGTAATTGATACTTGAAAAAAGTTATTTCTCCAATACGATAGATATCACATAACATATAAGCAGCAGACCTTTTTCTACACATGAAAACACAAGGTCTTAGGTTATAGAAACAACACATTATTGCAATCCAACTTTTTTTAGACAAGAAGCACACTAAACAAAGGGATAAAACCTGTGTTGGTATAAAAGGAATGTGACAATATAGGATAGGACAATCAACTTGGTTCTTGTTCCTCAAAGTAAATCTTCCTGAATCATCACTCCCAGAAGCATTTCTCTGGCTAGCAGAACTCCATCCAGACTCCAGGCCCGAGGTGGAGGGCCATAGTTTCTCCAGTTTCTTTCAATAGCTCAATCTTCAAGCAAGTAGTTAGGGTTAACTACCAAGTAGGGATCTTCTTCATAGCTCTCACTTCCTTCTGTGGAACCTTTCAATCCAGCCTGGGTGAGCTCAATTAGAACATGATCCTATGAAATACAAATGGTTGTCCTCAGTTCTTTAGCATTATAAGAATGATAAGATACATAGGACTTGACCCTCCTTCTAAATGTCTGATTTTAACCAGGTTCGATAGCATATCACATCGTGTACTTAAAAATAATTTCAAAGAACATATGATCTTATGATCATGTAATTGTTTAAACCTGATAAATATGTTTACCATTCTATTTATCATTCAAAGTGTTTAATACTTAATATTATGTTAATTTTTAATCACCAGCCACTGAACTTTTTCATATACTCAGAAGTAGAATCTAAAGATGATTAATGTAAAAATTTTCACTTTGATCTATTAACTAGTAAAAAAAATAAAAAGTAGAACATGCCATGTGGCTTAATAAACTTGATGACAGATTTGAAGCCATGATATTATAAGTCAGTCTAATATGTCCCAAAGACTTCTACCTAAGGCCCATACAGAGGAACTCAGGAAATAGTGATTTGATCCTAAAAGGAAAATTCCAACAGTATGAGCACTAACTAATACCACTAAGACAGATTAGACACTTTCAAGTACTCTGTGTACTAACACATCTTCATAGAAGGCACACTTGATCAGCACAGTACAAGTTCCTTAGTCTTTTGTACCAAATTGGCTCAGGAGGTGAATCAAACTTAAAAATGTAAGCCCAATTTAGATCAGTTAGTTTTATAATGTGTCCCAATGTGGATTTTTTGCATGAATTATTTTTATCTTAACACTGATTCCAGGGCCACTAGGAAGGGAAGGGCTGGCCTGATGCAAACATATTGTCCATTAGACAGACAACTCTGAGCACACCACTATCCCACTTCAGCTCTATTTTTATACATATTATTAAATTTTGAATGGAATAGTTCTTCAAATCCCCCCACCGGTAATCACAGACTCATTTAGTTCTGCAGGGAAATAGTTCATCAGATGATAAACTCTGATGTGTGACAACTGTAATATTTATAAAGTGAGCACTGTGAAGTTAAATGCAATCTCTGCCATTTGAAAAATTCAATCATTTAACAAGTATTTGAACTCTCTCTGAGGTAGGCACCACTGCAGATACAGGGGATTGACAAAACAAAGTCCCTGCCCTCATGGTGGCTGCACATTATTAAACATCTAAACAAAGACTATACTGCCAGGCAGTGAGAAACACTCTGAAGAAACAAGCAGGGTAAGGGGGTGACAGCAAGGAGGAAGGCTGCTATTTCAACAGACTAAGCAAGAACTACTTTGAGAAGGCAACATCTGAGCAGACATTAGAATGGAGGAGGGAATATGGGGAAAGAAACAAAGGGCAAATGTAAAAGCCTTCATACTTGGTGTGTCTAAGGAACAGTGACATGGTCAGTGTCATTGTGCAGAATGGGAAAGGAAAGAGGCTATGAAATGAAGACAATGAGGTGGGCAGGGGCCTGCTTGTGCAGAAGGTTCTGCGGGCCATGGTACAGAGACTGATCTTATTCTAAACATGAGGGAATAAAGGCAGGGCACTAAAACAATTTCATTCGTTAAAAGATCTGTTTGGCTGCTGGGCAGAGAGCCACTGCAAGGGTGGACAGTTAGGAGGCACCTGTGGAACTCTAGGCATGGTGGCTTGGGTAGCTGTGATGGTGGTGAAAAGAGAACAGAGATTACTGAAGACAGGCTCATGAGATTTGCTGATGAAAGTTGTGAGGGGAAAGGAATCAAAGTTAATGCTAAGATGTCTGGCCTAAAGCAACTGAGTAAGTAAAACTACAGGGAAGTCACTGTTTTGAACACATTGAGTGTGAGATGCCTATTAGTTTGTGAGTAAGCAGATAGCTATATAGATTAGGAATTTAGAGGACAGGTGAGGGCTGGAAATATAAATATGGGTTCACAAATGGTTCTCAATTCATGGAACCAAATGAGTTCACTTAGGCAATGAATGTAAATAGAAAAAGAGGTTTGAGGATTACATATCGTACTTCATTTAAAAAGTGACAAGAGAAAGAGTCAGAAAAATAAAAAAGAAGGAGGGACTTCCCTGGTGGTTCAGTGGTTTAGACTCAGTGCTTACACTGCGGGGGGCACAGGTTTGATCCCAGGCTGGGAAACCAAGATCCCATATGCCATGTTATGTGGCCAAAAGAGAAAATAAAGCAGAATCACACAGCTCAAAATTAAAAAAAAAAAAAGAGAGAGAGAGAGAGAGAAAAAAGAGGAGGAAATAACAGTGAGAAGACCCAGGAGAATATGGTGACTCAGAAGCCAAGCAAACAAAGTATTTCTAGGAGTGATCAGCTGTGGCAGATGCTGCCAACAGGTTGAATACTTTAGACTCAGTGCTTACACTGCGGGGGGCACAGGTTTGATCCCAGGCTGGGAAACCAAGATCCCATATGCCATGTTATGTGGCCAAAAGAGAAAATAAAGCAGAATCACACAGCTCAAAATAAAAAAAAAAAAAAGAGAGAGAGAGAGAGAGAAAAAAGAGGAGGAAATAACAGTGAGAAGACCCAGGAGAATATGGTGACTCAGAAGCCAAGCAAACAAAGTATTTCTAGGAGTGATCAGCTGTGGCAGATGCTGCCAACAGGTTGAATACTGAAAATAGCCAAGTGACAGGAGCAGTGAGATGGTATGTATGTAATGGTCCTTTAAGAAAGTGGGAGAATGAACGGATGAGGGAAAACTAATGGCAGCAGGAACTGCTACTGTGAGGTCAGTGCTACTGTGAAGTAGCTAAGACAGAAGTTAAGACAGAAGTTAAGAACTATCCATTTGAGTCTGTGGTCATTAACGTAAAGTAAGAGTGAGTACATGATTATATGCTTTTCTCCAGATACTTTTAACTTCTTAGATATAGGTACACTAAACAAACTAGTTTTAACCAAAGTTGGAGTTTTGCCAAGCAAGTATTATAAAAGGAGAATGAATGAATTGGAAAGTATAAGAAAAAATATATGGAACAGACGGTAAACTGGGTAATGAGGGGAGATAAGAACAGGAGGAAGGATAAAATGCAGAATTTAGATGATAGTGGTCAGGCTGCTTGAAGGTTTATGGTAGAGTAAAAAACAAAGGTTAAAAACACTCAAATAGTACCCCATGAAATTAAAAGATGCTTACTCCTTGGAAGGAAAGTTATGACCAACCTAGATAGCATATTCAAAAGCAGAGACATTACTTGCCGACTAAGGTCCATCTAGTCAAGGCTATGGTTTTTCCTGTGGTCATGTATGGATGTGAGAGTTGGACTGTGAAGTAGGCTGAGCGCCGAAGAATTGATGCTTTTGAACTGTGGTGCTGGAGAAGACTCTTGAGAGTCCCTTGGACTGCAAGGAGATGCAACCAGTCCATTCTGAAGGAGATTGGCCCTGGGATTTCTTTGGAACGAATGATGCTAAAGCTGAAGCTCCAGTACTTTGGCCACCTCATGCGAAGACCTGACTTACTGGAAAAGACTCTGATGCTGGGAGGGATTGGGGGCAGGAGGAGAAGGGGACGACTGGATGGCGTCACTGACTCAATGGGCATGAGTCTGAGTGAACTCTGGGAGTTGGTGATGGACAGGGAGGCCTGCGTGCTGCGATTCATGGGGTTGCAAAGAGTCGGACATGACTGAGCGACTAAACTGAACTGAACTGAACTGAAATAGTAAGACCCTAAATTCACTTTCCCAGCTTTAACATAAATTCTGCTTATTTTGGAAGAAGAAATAAGTCAATTAATTAGTAATTCTCTTATTTTAAACAATTTTTAATTCTGACTAGACCCTCAGGATTCAAAATAAAAGAACATCTAAGGAACCTAACAAAGATATGAAACATGAAAACCTTCCCTCAGTAATACCTCAGCAAACTTAATTATATACGTACATAGTGGGTGAGTCGATAAATAACTTTCTCAATGATTCTCTTTTTATTTATCAGTTCCTCTTCAGAATCTATTTCTGATTCAATTTCCTTCAAGTACCAGTTAACAAGTTCACTCCTCTTTAATGCAGACTCATCCTCTTCTGCAACAAAAGAACTCATTTAAAAAGGATTAAATTATCTTGATAGCAAGCTGTTTTGCCAGTTCTTAGAGTTTGCATACACAACAGACAAAATAATGTATAGATCAGATAACCAATCTGTCAGAAAACATATCTGCTAAAATAAGGTTTGCAATGTTCCAGCTTAAGCCTGAAATAACCTGCCATATTATTTCAGTTAAAATATCCTTACTTTATCCTGGAAAAAAAAAAAAAAAGAGAGATGATAAGAAACAAGTTTCTTAAAGTTATTATGATTTCAAAGTATGAAGGTGTTTCCTTCACTTTCTTATGCTTCACCACCCAGACAATGTTTGTCAACAGCAACTGAAAGCATAAATTGGGAATGAAGGATTCTATCCATTTTAAACAAAGCCATTATAAAGAAGGAAGATTTTACATCTGCAAAAAGTTTAAGTGCTTCTTTATATATTATCAGATCCCAAATTTGGCTTAACAAATACTAAAATAGGCCAAGGACATTAGTAAAAATGAGTCATAAACCTCTGACAATGAACTTGTAGGGAAAACATCCAGGTTGGTAGATATGCTGACATTCCCTCATAGATTTGTTTGCCAAAATGAGCTCGTCTTAATTGATCATCTCTTCTGACAAAACAACACAATCTTTAGCAAACCACAAGCAGTTTATGTGAATACAGCTTATGTAAATGACTCAGCATAAGAGCAGCACTAGGTATGGCCTCACCTTCTTCCATCTTTCTGAGGTGAAGCACAATAAGGTTAGAGATTCGGCAGTATTCAGAGAAGCCCAGCCTTAAGGAGGCTTTTGGAACAGAATCTTGGTTCATGTCTTCACTGTGGCCGTTAATTCCACTCACAGGAGCAGGGCTATCAGCATGACCTAAGTGAAATATTAACTGTTTAAATCTTCTTCCTGTGCCAATATCCCCATACCAGGTGCTTTTATAAATATACTATTCATATTTTAATACTAATTTTAAAACAACCATATAATTATACCCAGTATTCAGTAACTGTACAAATAAATTAGATGCAATTTTATAAATGCTACTAGTGAAGACAAAAACCCATTTGGAAGAAATGGGAAGAATGGGAGATAAAAAATATTTCATGATCTAAAAGTGCATTTGCAATATTAAGTCCACTATCTCCATTCTGGTGTATTTTCTCTCAAGTCTTTCAAGCATATATATTTTATATCAACTATTTGATTATATTTTAACTTACAAATAGTTAATAAAATTCATTATCTATTTTTCCCCTTTTTGCTACACAGACTTCATAACCATCAATAAGTGCACTTTTATCACGATATCCTAGAGAACATTTTGGCCCCTCACTCTAGAACAGTCATGAACAGAGACCTCACCATTGATGCCATCTGGGCCCTCATCAACCTCCATCTGGGCATCTTCTTCTTGATCGAGATTGACATCAGGTGTTTCCACACGGATGATTGATTTATTCAGTAATCTGAAAGCTTCCTTCACATGTTTAGGCTGAACCTAAACCAATCAAGATAATGAAGTAAACCAGTAAGCCAGTCTTTTTGATATACCAAACAGATTTTCTCCATATGAAATTTCAGTGGGATTTTTGTTTTCTACATGACATAAAAATATCAAGAGATATTTATGGCGAACCATGAATTCAACAGAATGGCTAAAAGGACCAGCAATATTGAGTGCTGAGGATGTACACTGCTTTCATTCACTGCTCTTGGGAATATAAACCATTACAACCATTATGGGAAACCATTTTTCAGTCTTTATTAAATTGTGTATGCATACAATCTATGACCCAATAATTCAATAACTCCACTCACAGGTATACACTGAATAGAAATGTACAAATATATACATCAGAGGAACTAAAAGACATGTACATCTCATAAGACCCAAACTGGAGACTATCCAAATGTCCATTCTAACAGAAGAATGAGCCAATCACTATGACACACTTACTGACAGTTATGTGTTTTTAACCACAACTGGCAGGGGGAAAAAAGATTGAAAACAACTTAACTATCAGGAAAAGTATGGTTAGAGTACTATACAGCAATAAAGAAAAGAAAAAGGTTATCCTCAGAGAAGCGGGTAGCAGTGACTGTAAAGAAAAAGCTCAAAGGGTAGCTCTTGGAAATGCTAATAAGCAATGTTCGACTTCCTGATCTGGTGTAGATTACACAGGTATTTCACTGAAAGCTAACTCAACTGTACACTTGTGATTTGTGCACTCTCTGTACTTATGTTTTGCCTCAACAAAAGTTTACTTAGAAGAAAACTTACAAGTCTATTTTGGGGGCAGGGGGCATTGCTTTAAGTCTTTATATAAATAACCAACAGTCTCTCTAAATATACTCCCTTCCTAACTAGCTGAGGCCCATAACAACAGATAAATCCAGCAGAGCACTTTTTTTTTTAAAATACACTACTGCCTGCATGGAAACTTTTAAGTCATTTTAGAGCAGTCAATATCAAGACATATCCTAGTAAACTTACTGGTCTATAAAAATAGTTTAGGAAGAGAAAAATATCCAGTTACTTATGAGGGAGAAATTAATAATCAAGGACTGGCCTCAGATTTCCCCAAAGGAACAACTAATGTCAGGATACAGTAGAAAAATTATACGAAACAAAGTATGAGCCATAGGTTTTAGATCAAGCCAATCTGTCATTCAGGTAAAGACTACAAATAACCCTGTTGCACATACATTCATGGAAAATTAGTCCCATGAACTCATCTCTTTCACCAAACCCTTGAAAAAGGACCAAATTTCAATCAGCCAAGAGATAAATTAGGAAATCATAACAAATTTTATCTTCAATGAGCTATGCACATATTCATCTAAAAAACTATGACTTAAAAAACAAGCGTGGGAATTAAGAGTGACAGAATACAATGTATATGGTATGACCTGAAGGCAGAGGGTTTACGTAAAGGGAGATCCAAAGTCAATTTGCTGACTGCCTCCCACTCGTAACAAATGACAGTCAAAAAGATGATCAATCAAGTGATGGATAACTACATCTGACTGTGCAAAGGAAAGCTATAAAACATTATTTACTAAAATCATGCCGTTGAGAGGGAAGGGAAGAGAAAGGAAGATGAAACACGCTAGTTTTAACACTCTTCCTGGTAGGGAACCAATAGAGAATGGAGGATATAATATATATAATATATATATATTAGGATATAATATATATAATATAATATAATATATATAATAACAAAAGTAACCACTAAAATAAAACGTAAACTTTCTGAATCTCAGAACTGCACATATAAGCAAAAGCAAGTTACCACATAATGAAAAATCATTTCAACTATAAAAAGAAAACAAATAAAAAACCCTCTCATATCAATAAATGTAATTGGGTTTAACATACATTAAAATAATATTAGCTTGGATCACAAAATAAAGCCTAACTCTGTGCTCTGTGTGTGTGTGCATACACACTCAACTTACTCAAAAATGACTAAAAATAATAAAAAGTTATGCAAAGGAATATCAGAAAAAGAAAGCAAGGTAGAATTCAGGCCAAAAAGCATAAATGAGACCAAGAAAGTTAGAGGGTACACATCAAAATGAAAGACATGTATCAGTTAAGAGAACATTATATTAGTAAAGCCGAAACTATAGGAGGTAAAGGATAAATACAAAGAGACAAAACGATATTACTGGTAGAGAAATAAAAAGTATTCATAAGATACTTTAAACTTGCACTTTAGAGAAGATATGGTAGACCACAAACCCCATAAAAAAAAAAAAAGAAGGCCTATGTAATATAGTAAGTTAACTTCCCCCTTCACAGATGTAAGATCCCCTGGAGTAGGAAATGGCAACCCACTTCAGTATTATTCCTGCCTGGAAAATTCCATGGACCGTGGAGTCTGGCGTCCACAAGGTCGCAGAGTTGAATACAACTGAGCACACAGGTAAGCACGCAAACAGGGAACTAGGCCTTCCTTCAAAGTGCTCACGGAACATGCATGAAAACTGGCATTGAGGACTTCACTGGTGGTCCAGTGGTCAAGAATTTGCCTGCCAATGCAGGGGACATGGGTTCAGTCACTGGTCTGGGAAGATTCCACATGCTGTAGGGCAACTAAACCCACATGCCACAACCACTGAAGACGGCGTGCTGCAACTACTGAAGCCCACGAGCAAGGAGCCTGTGTTCTGCAACAGGAGAAGCCACAGCAATGGGAAGCCTGTGCACCACAATGAAGAGTAGCCCCCATGTGCTGCAACTAGAGAAAGCAAGACCCACCAGCCTAAAAGAAAACAAACGACAAACAAACAAGGACATTGGGCTACCAAGAAAGCATCCTAGAAACTAAATGAGAAATTATATAATCACAATGTAGTACTAAAACAAGCAACCGAAAAAATACATTCTAACTGGATATTACTAAACTCTGCCAACTCTTAGAAATGGATACTTTTTTCAGAAAAATATAGCTCACCCAAAACTGACCTAAGAAGAGACAGAAAATCTAAACAGGAAATTTTATATACCAGACTCAAGAGTTTTAGTTGAGAATTCGTACCAGGAAAAGCAGATTTTTACTTCACTTTATTTATGGCGGTATCACACAGCACGTGGGACCTTAGCTGCCCGACCAGGGACTGAACCTGTGCGCCCTGCAGTGGAGGTGCAGCGGCATCTAACCACTGCACTGCCAGTGCATTCCTGCGCAGATCATTTTAATACAATGGAAAACCATTCTAGCATAGAGGAAAAATGGGGAAATTTTCAAAAAATTTAAATAAAATAACAACCACGGTTTTTTGTGAGTACTGTTTAAAAATTCTAAATAACAGCAAGCAAATGCCAAATGCATTAAAAGAGTGGGATTTATTCCAGGAAGCCTTGATATTAGTCAATTTATTTTCATTTTAACAGATCCAGGAGAAAAAAAATCATGATTAACTCATATGCACTAAAGGGCTTTCCTGGTGGCTCAGACAGTAAAGAATCCACCTGCAATGTGGGGAACCTGATTTCAATCCCTGGGTCGGAAGATCCCCTGGAGGAGGGCATGGCAACCCACTCCAGTATTCTTGCCGGGAGAATCCCCATGGACAGAGGAGCCTGGTGGGTGACAGTTCATGGGGTTGCAAAGAGTTGGACTGAATGACTAAGCACACACACAACACTAAAAAAACACTAGGCAAAAAACAAAACAATCTTCTGATAGCAATATTCAAGATATGAATAATAAATGTATAGTTCTTAATGATAAAAACATATCTCAGCCACAGAGCCAACTAAGAACAAGAAAAAATGTCCAATTTCATAATTATTAGACATTATACTGCAATAGCAAAAGCAAAAGTAAATTAGTAGAGACTACGGGAAAAGATTAAGTTTACCTTTTCAGTTAGACTAGAACCATTTATCACTTGAAAAAAGAATGAAAATCTGAAAAATCAATAGACTTGACTGAAAAAGAAACTAAAGGTTTCATATAGTATAAAACTAGCATACCGAAACCAATAGTTGATATATACAAGCAACCACCAGTCAAAATATAAAATGGAAAAAAGTCTACCTTCAATACCGAGAAAAAAACCAAAATATCAAGAAATAAATTCAACAAGAATCATGCAAAAATCATAGGAAGAAAACTTTAAAAGCCATTAAATAAAAACAAAAGACTTAAGTGGAAAGATAATGAATGAATCACAGAACTGTTCACAAATGTTTGCTTTTCTCATTCTAGCCGCTTGATAGGAAAGCACTTCTTTAACCAGTTGAACTTAGGTTAGGCATGGCCATGTTAATTCCTCTGACCAATGAAATTTGAGTGGCAGTGCCATGTCACTTCTAGATAGAAGGTGAAGAAGCAATGTATGATTCACCTTTTCTTCTATCTTTTATGATCATGGAAGTGCACGTCAACAGAGACTTATGTCAGCATGAATTTCTGAGCAATGTGGAGAAGAGAGCCTCTGGCTAACATAAATGAACATGAAGCATGAGCAAAAAACCATAACTGTTTCTGTTTCAAACAGCTGCAATTTTTAGTGGCATAAACTAGATTCTAATTGCTATCCTGTTTTCTTAGGTAGGAAAAATCATCATTGAGATGTCAGCTCTTCTTATTAACAAATGTAACATGCTCTCAATATCTATAATTTGGTAGTATACTCTTTTTATTTTAGTATAAAAATACTAAAAACTGAGTATCAAACACTGAGCTCAAGTATATGTTGTCCCTATGTTCAGATTTTTTAAACAAAGATAAATGCATAGACAGTTTTAAAGGTATAATGCATTTCCTTACTACACAATATAATTACATAGCTTCATACATTTAGTAGCATAAGTATAGGAACAAGCCATGCACTGGAGGAAAAACCCATTTCAGGACTGAACAGAGAGGTCCCTGATTGCTGACAGACTCTCCTCTTGCCTTCAGACAAACCAAAGAGTTTGTCAGTATACAAAAACCACTGAATTCCGGACAAACAGGAGTAACAGGATAGGTATTAAGGACTTGGTTCTTGCCAATCAGGATTGTAGGGACCAGTCTGAAGTGAGCAGAGGTGGCTGGAGGCTGGAAATACTGCAGCTCAAGTCCAGAATCTGCAGGTGAGAATAGCAGTCTACAGACAGAATGGTTAGTGCTTTCTTCAAAAGTTCCCAGGTTTTAAAGAAGCTGTGTATTCCATACATACAAGGGAACATAACTCAGATATAAAAAGAAAGCTTTTGAGTCAGTTCTAATGAGGTGGATGAACCTAGAGCCTATTATACAGAAAGAGAAAGATACACCTCCTATACTAAAGCATATATACAGAATCTAGAAAGATGGTACTGGGAAGTTATTTGCAGTGCAGCAATGGAGACACAGGCATAGAGAACAGAGACTAATGGACATGGAGGGAAGGGGAGGAAGGAGAGGGTGAGATGCATGGAAGTGACAAGGAAACTTATATTACCATATGTAAAACGGATGGCCAATGGCGGGGAGGGCAAAGGAAGGGCAGAGAAGGGGAAATTCCCGAGTTTTTCAAACAAGTTCCTAGGATTCTTTCCTCTTAGTGAATTAAAAAAAAAAAAAACCTAAGCCAACTGGTCATTAAATTCACAACAGCCAAAAAAGACCACCACCAATGCAGTGGAACTAGCTGTACATTTAAAATATAAAGCCCCACTGAGTAAAATATTGTGGCACTAATGCAAAAAAAGGTTGAAAGACCAGAGGAACAGAAAAAAAAATTCAGAAGGAGACTTTAATAGGCACAAGAATTTAATATAAAATAAAGGCATACCAAACCAGTGTGGAAAAGATAGGTTGTTCAGTAAGTGGTGTTCCAACTAGGAAACTAGCTCAAAAAGAATCAACTGATTCATAGCTTACATCCTACAGCAGAATAAATACCAAATGTTAGAATGATTTAAATACAAACAATGAAACCATCTAAGTGCTTGAGGAAATCCTGAGAGAATTCTTTTATAATCTTAGACTAGGGGAGGCCTTTATAATAAAGTAAGTAAAAATAAACAAAGAATAGGATCATAAAATAAAAGGAAGTAGAAATGGCTTTTAAATATATGCAAAAACACTCAATTTTATTCAGGAAATGTATTTGTGTATATACGCATATTTATTTTCATATCATGTGAATTTGCTATCTACTAAAAAAAAAAAAAAAAAAAAAAAAAAAAAAAAAAGGGAAGAAAAATCTAACAGAAATTCTCCAAGACTCATCAGTTCTATGACCTCATTTTAGGAAACATTACAATGGAAAAAAAAAAATGGTACAAATGTTAGCACAGTTTTTAAGAATTCCCCTCCACCATGACCTATTCTTTCTCTGCAGATTCCACTACATTCTTGCTAAACTTTCCTCCTTTCACTCTAAAAATGCATATCAAAATTCCATATGCCCTTCAGTGATCCAGTCCAAATGTTGTCATCTCCCCAAACCCTCCACCTTCCTTAGGAAAGAATTCATTGATCTCTATAGTCTGCTGATGACACTCTACCATAATAACCTTTCTCATATTTCACATATTTAATTAAACATACATCTTCTCCCACCAAATTATCAGCAATGGAAAACAGGGACTCTTTTATTCATCTCTTAACCTATAAAGATGTCATTAAATGTCAGAAGACTCAAAGAACAACAAGTAAGACAGTGTCAAAGTATTTTGTAAACAGTAAACGCTATAGCAGAGAATTTGAAAAATTAAACATACACACACCTGAGAAATGACATCTATGGGACAAAAATGTGGATGAAGTCACTACAGTGCTTACTTCTGGGGAAGGGTGTAAGTGAACTTCTAAGATGCTGTAAATCTATATTCTGAGCTGGGTGGCCACAAGGGTGTATGTAAAAAGTCAGAGCTGTACAATCTCTTCTGTGAATTATACCTCAATCACACTATTTTAAGAAAAAGAGCCAAACTCTTTTTCTCAAACAAAATCTTACACTGTTTAAAAATATAGTTATATAAAGCAGGGCTGGTTTGCATGAAGCAGAGATAAGGGTGTGAACATCCTTTCATACTGCTCCCCATTTACTCCCTAAATACCCACTGACGTACCTGTAAAATCCAGGGCTCAAAGAACAATTTACTATCCACATATTATACAAAACTAAGGAGGTAAATTCCCTTCTTAGGTGACTGGGGGCAACATTATCACATTTGTATCTGATGCCCAGAAGACTAGCATACTGTTAAGGTTTAAATGGTAAGGATTAAACATGGAAAGGTTTAAATCTTTCTTGAATGAATGGCACTAATCTTGAACTCACCTCTATTTGTACTCTATAATCTATGTCATGATCATCTCACTAATCTACTACATTCAATAAATGGTTGACAGCAACCATCTTTAAGGGAAAGGCCCCAGGGTCAGGAGTCATGTATTCTATGAGAACTCAACAGTTATATAAAGTAAATCTGCAGTGAATGCTAGTATGTTCTATACCAAAGATAAAAACATACTTAAAGCCAAATATCAATTTCTCTTTCCCATTATGTTAAAGTGACTTTGATACCTCATCACAGCAGTGCATCCGAGCCATTGCTTCAGAGAGACGGATCATGCTCTCAAGCTGTCGCACTGTAATCCTCCATGAAGACTTGGTTACCCCAGAACCATCCCTCTGGCGGAGGCGTTTATACTGTTCCACAATGAAGTCCTCTGACTCTTTAGAAATCTGTTTCAGAACATTGATGAAGTCAGAGCATTTCTACTTAATGGAAGCTGCATTAAACATGAAGATTAAAAGGTTCCCAGATGGAGATGATCTGGGGGAACAGAGAGGGTCAAGACTTTGAAACCAATGACGAGAAATTAGTACTGAAATACCTTTCAATAGAAACTAATATGAAGGACTATGAATTCCATGCACTAATTTTACAAATAGGAAGACAGTAGAGTTAGTATTTCAATATGTATGCAATAGTCACTCTGTGGCTTCTCCACATTCTGTTGTTTCAGTTAACCTATGGTCAACTGTAGTCTAAAAATACTAAATAGAAAATTTCAGACAGAAAAAATTAATAAGTTTTAAACTGTGTGCTGTTCTGAGTAGTGTCATGAAATCTTACTAGCTGTCCAATGTCTCACCCAAGACGGGAATCATCCCTTTATCCAGAGTATCCACAGTGTATATGGCACTTGCTTATTAGTCAGTAGCAAACTCAGTTGTCAGATCAACTGTTACGGAACACAGTGTTTATGTTCAAGTAACCCTTTTTTACTTACTAATGCTTCCCAAGGGCAGGAGTAGTGATGCCAGCAATTCAGATATTCTCTTATTGCGCTAACTTATAGGAAAAATCATAGTATATATAGGGTTTGCTACTATCTGTGATTTCAGGTATCTGCTTGGGATGTACATATCAGCTATTTCAGTAAACCTTATCATTTGTTCAATAATAACAACCAAGTAAGACAAACTAAAAAGATATTCAGTTTTTCAGAGCAAGGAACTAAGTATGTTAAGGAAGCAAGCCAAAGTTATACAGGGACCAGGTTAGTCATGGAGAACAAATGCTTCTGCAAACAAAAGTGATATTCTACCCTTTCCTTGGGACAGTGAGACTCAATTCTGATATTATGGATTATCAAGTGAAGGTGTTAGATGATTAAAATCTAAGCATAATTCCCAAAAGTCAAGCCAGAAATAGTGTAGACATTTCAACAAGAATCAAATGAAAATTTTTTATATATTCTATTTTAGGAAAATGCCAACAACATATGCATTATGGAGTTTTTTTTTTTTTTTAATGTAGGGAGAGGGGTTTAGGATGAGGGACATATGTATACTCATGGCTGATTCATGTCAATGTATGGCAAAAACCACTACAATATTGTAGTAATTAGCCTCCAACTAAAATAAATTAATTAATCATCCAAGTGAGCACCTTGAATCCAGCGCTAAAGGTTTAATTCAAAGATCTACATCAATTACTGTAAGGTAGTTATTTATGTTCATTACAATGAACTAGAGGAATCCAAGTTTTTCCTCAGAGAAAGATTCAAGAGCATCTGTAGACTACTGATTTAAGCATAAACAGTTTTAAGATTCTTAGGAATAATGACTGAAATAAAATCTAGTTTGTATGGTTATTCAAAACTCTTCACTCATTAAAACCTTTTTATTAGCATCTAATTAGTAGAAGAAATGGCATTTTTCAGACTTTTAAAACACTTTTTCTCAAGACTTTTTTGAAGAAATAAACTGTTATCCACCCCACCAAAAAAAAGCCCAAACAAACCCCCAGATCAAGCCAATCAACCAACCATAAAAAATCCTCAAATCAGGTTAATTTGCAAGTAACGCATCTGTTTAAATGCCACATACTCATCATGCCTGAACACAGTACAAAAGGGCAGGTTACCTTGGGTTTAAACTGTCTTGCAAAAAGAAGATACCTCCTGATATCATCAAGGGAATACACACGATCAATGGAATCCTCAATTCTTGAATGCAAGTCTACTATTCGCCTGGCAATAGCATATCTGTAACCTAATTCCAAACAAGAAAATCACTTTTATCAGTTATAATAACATCCATTCCACACTATTCCAGGCATTAAGAAATTATCTGTAGCATGATAACCTCAAGCTTTAATATGCCACCATAAGATGTATTAATGGGTTCAAGTTTCTGAGGAAAGTTTAATACCAGTTTCATCCAAACACTTAAACGTATAGCTGTGCCTTCCTCTAAGACTATTCCTGAAGAAATTAACTGACTGAATTAATCTGACAGAAATAAGAGTTCTAGTGCCCTCAGTAACTGTCAGGCTCTATTGCCTTAAGTGTTGTCGGGAAGCATTAATTCACACAATCCTCACAAAAACCTTATTAGATGGATAACAGATTTTACAGATAAGTAAATTGAGGTCTGAAAAAATTATGTAACCTGTCAAACATCACAGTTAGTAACTGAGCAAGGATTTGAAGAGTCTAGCTTCAGAATATGTCTTCTTAGCCACAATATCATGCTGCCACTTATGAATATATGAGGATAATCATAAAACTGTTACTAACATTGAATAAAATCATACTAAAAATATGCAATTTACTCTCAAATGGTATAGAAAAAAATTTAGAGATACACAGAGCAAATGGTAAAGCAAATAGGGCAAAAACTTATGCGAACTGAATAAAGGGTATATGGGTACTATATGCATTATTATATTTCCCGCAACTTTTCTGTAAGTTTGAAATTATTTCTAATTAAAAAGTTAAAAATAAATAATTATGTAGAGACATAAATTTATGAAAAACAATGGGGGGTGGGGACTGGGTTAAACATTTTATATAGATTTGTGAAGGAAAAGAACCAAACCCAAAGATAAAACATGAAAACCCTCTAATAGTCACATTAATGGAAGGCAAATTTTATTTAGATAAGTTTAAAACTTTACTGTAAGCAAGTTATGTATTCTGCCTAATGCAATGTAGGCTCTCCATGCTCAGTAATTAAAAGTACAGTACAATATTACCTTCTAAGGTCATTTTGCAGTTCTGCATAATCTGAGATATGCAATGTTGTTAAATATTTAAGTCTAAGTAACTCTAATACTGGGCTTCCCTTGTGGCTCAGCTGGTAAAGAATTTGCCTGTAATGCAGGAGACCTGAGTTCAATTCCTGGGTTGGGAAGATCCCCTGGAGAAGGGAAAAGCCACTTGGCCTAGAGAATTCCGTGGACTGTATAGTCCATGGGTCACAAAAAGCTGGACACGACTGAGCGACTTTCACTTTCTTTCAACTCTAATACTAACATGTTAGAATGTAAGTAAATCCACAATCTTACATTCAGTCTTAAAACTGCTACATAATTAGAAAAAAATGTGACACATGCAATAATTTGAAAAAAAGATATAAGGAGACAAATGAGTCATAATTTGTGGAAAAAAAGGAAAGTTGTTTGGTATCCGAATTCTTTTCAACCTTAATGAAAAAAAAAAAGTCTAATAAAAATCTTAAACGGTATGGTTGAGATCTATGTTGTTTTTTGTTTTAGAATTAAAAAGCAACAACAAAAACAAAAAGCTTGATGTTCCTTAAACACAATAAAACAGAACCATCAATTAAAGTGATTCCGAGTTGCTTAATAAACCTATCTAATCCTGTACCACTCAGAGATATGAAGGTCAGTGCCAACGCATGCACCAATTCTTCATGAGTACATCTTCCAGGCTTGTCTCAATTACTCAAACTGGAAATAATAAAGGAAGCTCAAAGGGACGGCTCATGTAGTTACCTCATTACATTCATCCACAAGTATAAAGAAGAGATCAAATCGGGACATGATAGGAGCTGACAAACTTATATTCTGTTTCAACGATTTTGATCTGTCATAGTGTCCACTGATGGGGTTTGCTGCTGCCAAAATGGATGTCCTGGCATTCAGAGTAGCCTGACCACAAAAAGAAAAAAATCATGACAGGTTTAAAGACAAATGGAATGGCACAGGACAAACCTCAACATCATTCATAATTAATGAAAACCGAAACAATAAGATAGCATCTTTCACCAACTGAAATCATCGAATCAAAGTCTGATACAGCAACAGGGATCCCCATACGATGTTGCTGGTATGATGTGTATACCCTTTAAGTCAACAATTTCTTACTAAGAATTCATCTTGCAGCTAGATATAGGAAGAGGCGTACAATGCTTACAATGTTTGTAATAAAGAAGGCTGGAAATGACCTAAACATCATTCTTTTTTATAGGAGCCTAATGAGTCAAACTGGGGTATATACAAGTGAAAATCATGGAGTAATAAAAAACCAAAGTGGACCTAATATATACTGGTATAGAAAGATTACCAAAATAAAATTATAAAGTTAAATGAGCAAGGAATAAAACTTTATGTGCATTATGCTTATTTACTATAAAATATTCCTAAAAGGGACATAAACTCAGCAGACACTTCTGAGTATCTACTGGTGCTGGGAGATTTCTCTTTTTGATTTATATTTACCTGTTACATTTTTCTTAACTATTTGAATGTATTACTTTTATTTTTAAAGCTTTATTTATCTCTAATGCTAATTATAATATTGTACTTATTATTTCCATTTAAATGATTTGTCAACTTTATTTCTGTTACAATTGGAAGCACACTTTAGCAAAGACTACAGAGAAGCTTTGTGGAAATTTTGAAAGAGCTAAAAATTTCACCAGTACTTCCTCTACTTTGTTTCATAACAAATTAATTTTCACAGTACCTTTAACAGCAACTGTAATTTGTAGTCAAGTGCTCTACCCCTGAGCTATGCCCCCAACATCTGTAATTTGGATTAATAAGCCTCAGGGCTGTGTTTTCCATTTCAATAAACAGCACTTCATGTTGAAGTAATGCATTTTATCCAAGTGATCCTCTCCAGAGCTACACTAGTCCACAAGGCTAAGGCATGATGCACTGGAACTAAGTGGACACACATACCTTCACTCCTGCTTTGGTGATAGAGATGGTTTGCTGTTCCATAGCTTCATGAATAGCAACTTGATCCCGCACATCCATCTTATCAAATTCATCAATACAACATACACCCTGCAATCAAATAAGCCTGGCATAAGAAGCTTCCTTTCAGATGTCAAATGCAAGGAAACTCAAAGTTTGCTACCACAGTGACTTTAAACAACTAAGATAAGTAAGCACTCCCAATTCCCTCTACTAGAGTAAGACAGTACATGATCCCCAAGGGAACCATACAACTTTCAACTCATTTTAAACTCTAGTTTGCCCTTTAAACTAAGGGCAAAACTAAAAACAGGCAGTTACTTATTGCCCTTCTACTCAGCATCAAAATGTTGTGTAAATGTCAGGGTCAAAACATTCTGGAGCACTTCAGTGTTGATTTTAGGCTCAAGTGAAGGATGAAGTTGGAACATAATGTCTCTATCTACAACTACAATTTACATGCATTCACAGATCTAACTGATTATGACAAATACATGCAAAATGCAATAGATATACTCATAGATGTATCACAATCTAGAAAGGGAAAAGTGCTGAGACATACTAGTCATAGCAAACAACAAGCTCAGGGCAGGCAATATATTCTACAGAAGTTCAGAAAGTATTGACTAATGATGATAATCCCAATTTCTAGATTAATAAAACCATAAATTATTAACTAAAAGTATTTTATTTTTTCTTGAAAAAGAACACCTTAATAGGAACTTGTAGGTCTTTATTGATAGGGTGGGGGATATTTTGATTTCTTTCTATTTAATCAGGTAAAATGTTCTTACATTATCAGCCAGCATCAAGGCTCCAGCCTCAATGACAAACTCATGAGATTCTTCATCTCTCACAACAGCAGCTGTTAAGCCAGCAGCACTGGATGCTTTGCCACTGGTGTAGACAGCTCTGGGACTGAATTCCTCTACGTGCCTGTTCAAGGTTATCATATTCATTAATATATGATTATAAAGCATCCTTTTCAGGATTATCAGTTTGATACAGTTTATATCAAGTAAGAATTTAAGAGAACATTTGGAAAAGGCATTAAGAAAACGCAGTTAATAAAGATATATGCCATAGATCAAATAGAAAGTCTTTTCTCTTTTGGTCTTCTGAATAGGCTAAATCCATTCCTGTCAAAGGAAGATAAAGTTCAACATGACAAAAACATCAATTAACAGTTTGGCACCAGTAATCTATTAGAAGACCCTGCACTTAAAAAGTGAACACAAACAAAACTCAAACAACAACAAAAATAGAATAGATGTGAAATTTATTCCAAAAAAGGGAAGGTTGGCTTAACAACTAACAATAATATGCCATATTAAAAAAGATAAGAAGCACTATAATAGATGTAAAAAAATGTGAAAAAAGCTAATACCCTTTCATGATAAAAACTCAACTAATTAGAAGAGGCTTTCCCTCAACCTGCTAAAGGGCATCTATGAAAACCCACAGCTAACATCATACTTACTAGTAAAAGACTGAATGCTTTTCCCCTAAGAACAGGAATAAGACTTAGGGGTCTATTCCTGCCACTTCTATTCAACATTACACTGAAAGATTCAGCCAGGGCAATTAGGCAAGAAAAAGAAAACGGCACCCAGATTTGAAAGAAGAAAGAACTATCACTATTTGCATTTGACATGATCTTGGAGACAAGTTAGATCCATTAAAACACAACTAGTAAGTCCACTAAAACAGTTAGAATAAATCAGTTTTTGCATGTTCCAAGATAAAAGTTCAATAGTCGTATTTCTAAACACTTGTGACAATCCAAAAACAAATCTAAGAAAACAGTTCCATTTATATTAGCATCATAAAGAATAAAATACTTAGGAATAAATTTAATAAAAAAGCACAAGCACATACACTGAAAACTACAAAGCATTACTGAAATTAAAGATGACCTAAATAAATGGAACGATAACCCATGTTCATGGATCGAATGACTTAATATTGTTAAAAAGCAAATATAATCAGGTACAATATACTACTGCTCAGAGGCAACACTGTAGTACATCTTTTGTGGTGGTGATGGGGAAATGGGAAGCAGGAGCAACAGAAATGAAGAAAAATAAAGAGAATTCATTTAACACAGGACTACTATCCTCAAACCTAGAACTCAGTCCATGACATACTTGAAGGAAATATTTAATTATAAAACTCCAGCTAAAATTTTATGTTCTAGAACACTGCCATGTTAAAAATTTCCCAAATAAAGGAAAGGCAGCTTGATACAGTATGAAAAGCACATGCTTTGCAATCAAAGGCTGAATTCTAATATTCATGGCTTAGAGCCACCTGTCAGCTCTAAGGAACTAGACAATCTACTGAGACTTAAAGAGTTTTGTTTGCCTCACTGAAAACAAGACAATATTATATGCCTGTCTGAATGTTGGTAGGATATGACATAATACACACACACAGCACCAAGAACACAAGAGGCGCTCAAAAACTGGTTGCCATTATCTTGACCTCTAAGTTTCTTAAAAGTCTGAAAGTAAGCAAGTACTTATACCTTTTAAAAATAAGCAGAAATGGCTAAATTCATATTGGTAAGTTCAGCACAAAATGCCTCATCTTTATCACACTGTTTTTGGAAACTGTGTCCTGTATAAGAACCGTGAAGACATTTGTATTCTTAATCTCAGCAATCCTATGCCTAGGAATTTACCCAAAGGAAAATAATAAAATAAAAACTTATACACATTATGATGTTCACTGTATTTAATCATTAAAATAGGTTACTCTGTTAAATTGTCTAATATCAGGGTAGGGGAATTATCTTTTAAGCTATAATATGCCAACAAAAAACAATTGTGAAAATAGAGAAACCTCGAAAAGTATTTAACATATTAATTAAAATTAAAAATATGCATGCTGTGACTTATAACCATGGAGATATATATATAGTCATACATTCAAAGTTTTATACAAAGATTAAAAGAATTCTACGTGGGATTGTAACTATAATTTTTACCTATTCCAAAATCTGTAAAATGTTGTTACATTCTCCTTAACAAACTAAGGTGTACTTTAACCTAAGAGAGTTTTTGAAAGCCTGCAACTATGCGTATTGTTTTCTTTTTTGTACTATCTCAGGTACTTACTTGAGAAACTGGCTCTTAGCTGTACTTGGGTCACCAACAATGCAAACATTTATATCCCCTCGAAGAGAGGTCCCTTCCCCTGTTGTCTTGGGACACCACCAAAGAGCATCAGCAAGACACCCCGTTTTACTTCATCATTACCTGAAATAAAAACCCAAGGTATTTTTCAACATGAGTTTAAACAATTTCACAGGACACTACAAAGGCATGTTTACCAACCAAAAGAGCAGAGGCAGTTGAAGCAAATCTAAGACCAAAGTTAAAATATCTTTCTGGTTTCTCATCTTGATCTTGGTTCTTGTCCTATGAATCTACAGTCACCTAATCACTGTACTAATACCTTCACCTGAAACAGATGCTGATGCGCACCATTCTAAGAGTCTTTCCTTGTCTATAAGTCCTGCTGCCTATACAAAGTCTTTCCCTATGTCACGGTCCTCAAATATCTCTCCCCATAAATAAACTATGTCCACTAGAGCCTACCACATTTGCTAGTTCTTTCCAACTGCAGGTTATACAGTTCTATCAAGAGTTTCAGGAAAGGATTCATGATTTACCTCTTTTGTATCAGGAATAGTGACCCAAAGCTAAATACAAATACAAGCTAATTGAACTGATATGGATTAGGCAAGATGCTGAATGTGATCTACAGCTGCTTCTAAAAACTGTTTTTAAATACAAGAAGGAAATGAACAATTAAAAAAAAAAAACCACCAAATTTTAGAACTGTGATATTAGAAGAAACATTCTTCTGTCTTAATTATTATGACTTTCTGTGAATGCCATCAACGAAATGCTGGTACAGGTACACAAAGCACTCCTTAGAAGCAGAAAATTTAAAATCCATTCCAAAAACAAAATTTCTCTTATAACCTGTATGAAACAAATGCGTTGGAGGTGTGGTAGTTTAAAATAGCCCACAAATTCTTTGATAACCCTAATTTCTAGATGAGAGCTTAATTCTCCTCTCCTTAAGTGTGGCTGGGCTTAATAACTTGGTTCCCATAAATAGAATATGGTGGAAGAGAAGGTGTATAACTTCTAGCGCTAGGTCTCGAGAAGCATTTTGCTTCCTCCTTGCTCTGCTCTCCTGGACTGCATGCTCTGAAGAAGCCAGCTGTTGTGCTACGAGGACACTGAAACAGTCCAGTGAAGAGATTCATATGGTAAAGGAATTGAGGCTTCTAGTTAACAAGCACTGACAGATAAGCAGTGAATGGATCCTTGTAACTGGATCCTCCAGCTCAAGCCAAGCCTTCAGATGACTACAGCCCTAGGTGACATCTTGGCTACAAAATCTACAAAGACTGACCAAGACCACACAGCTAAGTTTCCCTCAAATTCCTGACCTACAGACTGTATGAAATATTGCTTGTTGTTTTAAGCCATTAAGTTTGGGATAATTTGTTATGTAGCAATAGATTAATTTATGGTGGGGGAACGGAACAGTATAAAAATTTGATTCCTACTCATTCTAAGGGAGGATACTCTAAAACCCACAAAGGATTATTAATATTAAGGATTTCAGTTCAATTTCACTGACCAAATATTTAAGCAGAAAAAAGGTTAATTTTCAATGATTAAAAATATATACCTAAGACAAATAACCATAATCTTATGAACTCTTACCATTACTTCAACTGAATATGGAGGGATGGAAAAAAAAACAAAGCATGAGATCTGAAAAGTTAGTCATATCCTTCAGTGTGCAAGGGATTTAATGACAGTGAGTAGCTAGTAACCAAGAGCTAAGAAACTGTGAAAGCAGAAACCACAAGGTATAGGCACAGTTGTTCAGTCGCTAAGCCGTATCTAACTCTGTGACCCCATGAACTGCAGCACACCAGGCTTAGGCACAGTACATATAATCAAAAAGACAATACGAAATCTCTTTCCATTGTGAAAACTAACAAGAAAAAGAGATCAGGATGTTAATCTGGCATATTAAGAATATACTTCAGTGCAGTTCTGTCCTAAAGCCAGAAAAAGACTAAATGATTTTTTCTTTTTTCAAAAGAAAACTGGCAAAATACACACAACATAAAATTAACCACTGCAACCATTTTTAAGGGGTTCAGAAGGGGTTTAAGTACATTCATTATCTTTTACAACCATCACCCATTCACTTCTAGACTTTTCATAACCCCAAACACTAATTCTATCCATAAATAATCCCCTATTTCTCTCCTCAGCAGGTAATCTTTTTCTACTTTCTCTATGAATTTACCTATTTCAAGTATCTCATTTCAACTGGAATCATGTAATATCTGTCCTTTTATAAATGACTTTTAAAAACCCCTTCTAAACCCACTAAAAACCTTTTAACATCTGATTTGTGTATTTGAAGAAGTCACATGTTGCTGTTTTACAAACATTACTTTGACTTCAAGCTTATTTCAGATAGACTTCTTACCATGTATAGTAGGGAACAGGCTTGTACAAAGATTGTGGTACAGATTTTTATCTTGACTCATTTCAAAAACTTTCTCCCACTCCTTCACAGTCATTTGGTTCTTAATGCTCTCAGCTGTCTGTTCCTCATCTCGGAGCTCTTTACCTCCAAACTGACGGGGAGAAGAAAGGAAAAAAATAGTAGTATAGAAATAAGTCAAAATAATGTGAAAGAGAAGAAACATCACCACAAACAAAATATCTCCTGGGAGGTCAAAATCTGTTGCCTGTAGAAGTTTTTTTTAAAAAAATCTTCTAACCAGAAAGGCCTAAGTTAGCCAAAATACCAAAGAGCTTGTCATCTGTCCAGTGATTTATAAATAAAAAAGCCACCACTTGTTTTGCATTGCTATCTAAATGAATCCAGATGCTCAAGAGATGAGCCATAATAAAATGGTAATCATTGTTATGAAGATGAGAATGAACAGAATATTATGTTCACTCCTCCCCAACACTGGACTGTTTTCCAAACTTTTTCTCACTGTTTTCCCATCCTGCAAACAAAATTAAGTTCTCAACCACTACAATACCAGGGGGTCAATCACTCTCAGAAAGAGTAATTTATAAGCTATTTTTCAGATTACGAAATTTTTCTATTTGTACTTTCTCAAGGAGTGTGACAGAGGAACTGTAACAATTAAAAAACGAACACCACCACCCCCACTTCCAGAAAAACCACCATTAATAATAATAGCACCAATAGCTTAAAGCACTGAACTTTTAACACACAAAAATAAGACTTTTTCTTAAGGTCAGGAAAACAAGGCATGAAAAAATCTAGTTTTAGAACTAAAGGGCAAATCTCAACCCAAACCCTTGTCTTTAACACTGAATTTGCAGCAGCCTCAGGTAATGTCTTTCTTAAGCTTTGCCATTCTACTAAGACACTCACCCTTGGGTTGGTTGGTGCAGCACAGCAGGCAAGAAAGACCAGCCTGTATGAAAGGTCTCTAACACCAAGGGCCCGGAGACCTCGAACACCTTCTGTCTCATATCCATCAACACCACTGACTCGGGAATCAGTTTCTGCGCGTGCTCCTGAAACATTGAATGACAGGTTGTTTCATAGCTAAATACTGAAGGTACTGATAATCAAAACTGCTCAGATAAGTAAAACCAAAAAACCTACAATTTCATTTAGGCTTTGAAATTTTCAGAACAGTATCTTCTGTAGCAAAACCAGGTAGTCTTTGTTATCATTATAGTTCCTTGCTCACTCTGATTGGTAGCCAAAAATAAGACAAGGAAGAAGCAGCTAGATGTTCTGCAATAACTGAGAATTTGTTAAACCTGAGCCACAGATTACTGACCTGGTGTGCTAAGCTTAGACACGTCAGGCACAACAATTAGCGTCCCTGTAAAGTCACATTTGTCACCAGCTTGAGCTGACTCCACAGCTTCAGCCCTCAAGATCACTTCTAAACTGCGGGGGATACTCCCTCGAGGAAGCTCAGCTTGGGTCTCTTGAATACGAACCTATAAGAGACAAATAAATGGCCAAGGATGAGAATAGATCTCTTCAAGTGCCATGTAATCTAAATTAAATACACAAACATTGATATATCCTAAATTATCTTATCAGTTGGCAGACTTTTGACATGTGCCAACATCATCTTAAAAAACTCTTTTCAATTTGGTGAGATTACGTCTACTTAAAAACCGCAACTTCACTTTTACTCTCATTAAACAACACATATTTTGTTCTCTTTGTTGAAATTTACTTTATTATGTGTTTTGGGTCCCATCCTCCTCTAAATTGTCAGGGAAATTTTATGAAAATTTTCACATCTATTATACCCTCCACCTCAATGCAACTGTTAACATTACTTAAGATAAACATATTTTTACTAAATTATTTGAAAGGAGTTGCAAAAATCAAGATATTTTACCCCTAAATATTAAAGCACTCATTTCCTAAGAATAAAGACAATCTCCTATGTAGCTACAATGCCATCAATCATATCAAGGATTTAAGTATTTAATTCCATGCCTGCTATTATCCAGTCTACTTTCGTATTTCCCCAATTGTCAAGCATGTCTTTTATTACAGCTGTTTCCCCCCCACCAACCTAAATTCATATTTTGGTATTTGGTTTTTATATCAAGTTCTTTACCAGATACAAAGCATCTCTTCCCCAAAGTTGTGGGTAGAGTACAGGCTTCTTACTAACTAAGTTATCAAAACAATACAAGAAAACTAAGTAAAGACTAAAAGTTGAATTTAATATTATTTATTTTAGTCTGGTTCTCATTCTCCTAGTGCTTGAGCTGCTGCAACTTTTCTTTCTTTCCTCCTTGCATATTCCAGAGTTACTCAGTCCTGAAGAGACTTAGCCCCTTCATTCTTAACTGTTACCATCTATCTCTTGCCCAGGTAACCACAACTGCCTGTTAGTCACTTTGTTAAATACTACCACTGTCGTCCCATTAATCTTCCTGAAATGAAGAAAAATACACATCCTCTGAAAACGTATTCCTCTTGCTTTTCAAAACAGGTCCAAACTTCTCAATTTGAGGATCCAAGCACTTCCATGCCGCACATCAAATCATCTCTCAGACGATCTCCAATTTGGTTCCTCTACTTTAATCACGATAATCCCCATAGCTTGCATATTCCAGAGTTACTCAGTCCTGAAGAGACTTAGCCCCTTCATTCTTAACTGTTACCATCTATCTCTTGCCCAGGTAACCACAACTGCCTGTTAAGTCACTTTGTTAAATACTACCACTGTCGTCCCATTAATCTTCCAGAAATGAAGAAAAATACACATCCTCTGAAAACGTATTCCTCTTGCTTTTCAAAACAGGTCCAAACTTCTCAATTTGAGGATCCAAGCACTTCCATGCCGCACATCAAATCATCTCTCAGACGATCTCCAATTTGGTTCCTCTACTTTAATCACGATAATCCCCATAGCTGTTGACAAGCATGTCCATTTTCACTTGTCCTTTTATTTATGCCTTCCTCCTTCTTAACCGCCATCTCCAAATCTTATACCAAATCTCCACTTCTTCAAATTTTCCATAACTCTAACTTATAGTGATAACTAATAAGTTACTGTTTATTCTTTGACAAATGTTTTATTTGTCTGAAGGAGCTTCCAATCCAAGTTCATTTATATACTGATATTGAAATTTGCATGACAAATTTTTAGCTTAAACTTGTAGTCTGTTTTTATGTAAGTGACAGATCTTTAGGCAATTACAACATTGCCTAAATTAAGCTTATAATAATAATTACAAGTGCCTAGGAGTGAATTATTAGCACAGGCTGAATCTGATCTAAACAGAATTAATACCTTTTGAAAATCAACAAATCTTGATTTATTCGTATCCAGCAGGAATCTCCGTCTGTTGGCACAAACTGGATTTCGACAGATGTTTGGCTGTGTGTATTTGAACTGCTGTTCCACATCCTTGATCACTGTCTGACAGTCCAGGCACAGGAAAGTTCCGCTCACAAGCTCTGGGTGAACTGGGTGAGTCCGTACCACCTGCCCACTGATGCGAGTAAGCAAACCAATTCTGGATGAGGTGAGCTCTCGAATTCTGTTTAAAGAAAGATACTGCATTAGTAAATGTCCATTTCCAAACTAAAAATTTTCACTTTTAATGAGAGGATATGCAAAGATTATTTATGCTTAAACCAATGAGACAAGGTATTCTTTAGACTCTCCTAAAAGAGTGATTTAGTCAACATATCCATTTCTGAAGTATAATGTACATGCATCCACAACAAAATACATAAATGAAAAAAAAAAAAAAACACCTAAGTAAAGGACATGAAAGAAATGCAATTACAATTATAAAACAGGGGCTTCCTAGATGGTGCAGTGGTAGACTGTATGCAGTCAATGCAGGAGATGTGTGTTTGATCCCTGGACTGGAAAGATCCTTTGGAGGAGGAAATGGCAACCCGCTCCAGTACTTTTGCTGGGAAAAAGCTCACAGACAGAGAGGAGCCTGGCGGGCCATAGTCCATGGCACTGCAGAGTTGGACACGACTGTGTGACTGAGCACACACACAAAAATATTTCCTGCTGACCTACATTTCTAAATAAGTATTTTCATAGTACAGCTGTCATGGGGGAAAACTTGTTTGAACTTGAAGGTTTAGAAAACACTTTATTTCAGAAACTTATATTAAATAACTCAGTAACTTTATAGGTAATTTTAGTAAAGTTTTCAAAATAGCACTTTAATTTCCTCCAATAAATTTATTCTTTAAATAACTGCTAAACAGGAAAACAGTTTAAAAGTTATGCTATTTAAGCTCTTGACAATTCATTAATTTTTGTGACTGCTCTATAATTTTCATATTTTCTCTCTAAACTAAGCTTTCATCTTAAAAGGTGTCCTAAAGTATTATAATCCCTAAAAATAACTTCACCTAACTTACTTCCCTTTCCATTTCCCTGGAAATATAGATTTTCCCACAACTAAATGTTCTGGATAACTGGGTATAACTCTTTACAGATGTAAGACTACAATCTTCTGAGCTTTCTGACAAGTGATAGGTGTACTATTCAATGAACTCTTTTTCCTTTCAAAGAATTTCTTACTTGTGTCTGGTAGGTAGGTCTTGAAATGCAACATAAAAATCCTTGGCAAGCGGGATCTCTTTACGGTCTTTCACAAAGGTTTTCAAGGCACGGCATAGGTAAGGGTAAACTCTGAAAAGCAAACAAAAAGAAAACCAATTTACAACTTTAAGAGGCTTACCAAGCCCTCTTTTCCCTTTCATGCTTCCCAATAGCTGAAACTAAGGAATTTCACCTGATTACAACCAAGCTTTAGAATCTAACTATGCAGGACCCTTCTATCATGTGGTCCAGGAACCTCTTTAATCCTCTTCTATTACACCACAAATACATCTAAGACAACACAAACACCAAATATAAAGTGCTATTCCTTGATATCTATTATTTTTAAAGTAATCATTTAGCATGCACACCAGAGACCTCCTCTGTCCAAGATTACTCTTCCTGAACCTGGGTAGTATACTACCTCTTAATAGCAAAGCAGCCTCCCATTTGGTGTCAAGGCCTAGTATATTCTTCCAGGTTTTAATTCTTGATTGACAGCAAATGGATAAGGGTAGGGAAGGAATCTGTGTACTGATGTGAGAGCAAGTTGGCAGAAACGTTTCACCTGGCTGGTTAGGTGGGTGTGTGCAGGTCCTCTTGATTTAAGTTTTAAACAGCTGCAGTGGCTTGGTTTAAGCAGTCGGATCTGGAAGTCCTCTGAAAGATCAGCTACTCTCAGGAGACAGATTGTGCAGCACAGTCTGTGCATGTGGTACAGACATAGGTGTTTCTACCATCAGCCCAATTTTCTACCTCCCTCTCACTTGTCAGGACAACTTTTCCTACTACATACTTTCACAATAAACGCTGCTGCTTATCCTTCTAGTCATTCTTGATAGTCAGATAAGACTAGAAACACTGAAACAAATCCATCTCCCAGTCCACCAGGTGAAAAAACAGGACTGTGACTCCTTATTCCTGGGTCTTCATTTCTCCTTCATAACTGTCCACAGTGTTTATTTTAACCTGATTTTATTTATACAGATTGTCACATTTATTTAATCCAAATGCAGACAAAATTTTGTGTAGAAAGAGGTTTCTTGCTCTACATAGCAATCAAAAGCAAATTAAAAGCCTAATGTCTAGCTTCTGCCCCCAAAATATCATTCAGCTTTTAAAAATGTTTCAAGCGATTTTATTTAATACAGAATGGGGAATGGATTAAATGAATGACAGAGCAATAGCACCGAATGCCTGACACAAAGTAAGCAATTCTCTTAACACTTGGAAAAACTATCAATAGAAAGCAGAGATTTTCAATATCTGCATGTGAAAAATAGTCAACCTCACAAAGGCCTAAATTAGTTCAGAGTAGCACTAAAATAACCACTGGCTGTAAAAAAGGGCTTCTGTGACACCTGCTCTCCCTTTATCCTCACAAATTAAAACTTCCATTCCAACAAGAGCTGGCTTCCCAGGTTCCATGTCTACTTAAAGATTAATATACCATACCTATAGACTCCTCTTGAATGGTAGTAGAAAGTTGCTGGTTAAATTGCTCCAGGTCCACAAAACTCACAACCAATGTGTTTCTCTCAGGACGAATTAACTCCTCAGCTAACTGCAAGTACTTAATTTCTCCATCGCTGTTCTGGAACCTGCAGATACATACAAATCAGATTAAACTGAAATTAGGCCGTAAAAAGAAGAATCTGAATGCCTGATAATTCGGTGTACTGGTTAAAGATCATCAGCTTTAGGGCCAGAGAGGCCCATTTTAGTAGTTGTATACCTTAAGGCTAGTTACCTGTCTTCTCTAAACCCATCCCTCTTCTTTTTGAATATAATAATAATGAAAAAGATTAGAACATGATCCTGTAAGGTTAACTGTGAAGATTAAATGAGAGAACGCCTATGAAATCTTTTGTACAAAGTTGGGAACATAGAAAAACTATGTCTTCAGATTTAAATCTGAACACCTCCCAATGTTTACTGATTTAGCTGCATTGGGTCTTAGCTGTGGCATGTGGGCTCTTCACTGTGTTGTTTGGGACCTTTCATTGCAGCACATACTCTAGTTGTGGTGTGCCAGCTGGCTCAGTAGTTGAGGCTCGCAGGCTTAGTTCCATGGTATGTGGGAATCTTAGTTCCCTGACCAGGGATCAAACCCACATCCCTTGCATTGCAAGGTGGATTCTTAACCACTGGACCATCAGGGAAGTCCCAAATCTGAATTTCTTGATCTAACATTTCCCAATCTTAATTGTACATAACAACAATAAAAGAACAGATAGCATTTGTTGATTAGAAAATAGTAAATAAAAAAACTCAGGTTATAATCCAAAGATTTAATTTCTAAAGGGAAAACTGACAGATTAATTGTTGATTTAAGAACAAGAATATCAATAAATACATGGAAACGAGGTGCTTCAGGGCTCAAGACCTCAGGGAAATGAAAATGTACATACACACAAAGTAAAGCTGGGGTGTTTTTTCCTAACAAGCATCACACTAACATATTTTTTACTTTTTATTCTTTTACATAAACATGCAGATAGTTTTGAGGAAAACTAAATTCCTCCTTCAAATACAGCATGTTCTGTTTAATACATTATGAACATCTCTCTGGAAAGCACTATGCCAGAGGTACCGTAAGCTGGAAATAACAGCGTTGCTCTTCTCCTAGGGTTGACACTCTCATAGGAGATATTTCTATTAAAGAGAGGGATAAGACATCTAAATGTCTAAGACAAATGAATAAACAAAATGTTTATTCAATCTTTTTTTTAAACTTATTTTTAAATTGAAGGATAATTGCTTTTCAGAATTTTGTTGGTTTCTGCCAAACATCTACTTGAAATCAGCCATAGGTATACATATGTCTCCTTCCTTTTATCTCCCTCTCCATCCTGCCCCTCTAGGTTGTTACAGAGCCCCAGTATGAGTTTCCTGAATCATACAGCAAATTCCCATTGGCTATCTATTTTACACATGGTAATGTAAGTTTCCATGTTACTCTCTCTGTATGCTTACTCAATCTTAAAACAGGATATTCTGCAATGTCTCAATGTGGATGAATCTTGAGGACATGGTGCTATGTGAAATGAGTCAATTCAGTCCAGTCCAGTTCAGTCACTCAGTCGTGTCTGACTCTTTGTGACCCCATGGACTGGAGCACGCTAGGCTTTCCTGTCCATCACCAACTCCCAGAGTTTACTCAAACTCATGCCCATTGAGTCAGTGACGCCATCAAACCATCTCATCCTCTGTCATCCCCTTCTCCTCCTGCCTTCAATCTTTCCCAGCATCAGGGTCCTTTCAAATGAGACAGTTATTTGCATCAGTTGGCCAAAGTACTGGAGTTTCAGCTTCAGCATCAGTCCTTCCAATGAACATCCAATTACACAAAGACAAATATTGCATGATTCTACTTATATGAGGTATCTGAAAGAGTCAAATTTGGGAATTTCCTGGCAGTTCAGTGGTTAGGACTCTGCTTTCACTGCTGTGGGCTCAGGGTTCAATTCCTGGTCAGGAAATTAACATCACACAAGTCATGGGGGAAGCCCCCCAAAAAAGGTAAAATTCATAGAATCAAAGAGTGGAATGTTGGTTGGAGGAAAAGGAAAATGTGGAGGTATTATAGGCATAGTTTCAGTCAATAAAAAGAAATGCATCTGAGTTGATACTAATGAGATGGATGAACCTACAGCCTATTAAACAAAGTGAAATCAGAAAAACAAATTGTTTATTAACGCATATATACACAATCTAGAAAGATGTCTACTGATGAATCTATTGGCAGGGCAGCGATGGAGACACAAAGACAACAACTTGTGGACACAGTGTGGGAAGGAGAGGGAAGGACAAACTGAAAGAGTTAACACTGAAACATATATTACCATATATAAAATAGATAACAGTGGGAATTTACTGTATGATGCAGGGAGCTCAAACCTGGTGCTCTGTGACAACCTTGAGGGGTGGGATGAGGTGGGAGGTGAGAGGGAGGTTCAAGAGAGAGGGGACATATGTGTACTTATGGCTGATTCATGTTGATGTATAACAGAAATTAACACAATATTCAAAATAAAACATAAACAAAAATTATGAAAGTTAAAAAAAGTTTCAGTGAAGCAAGATGGATAAGTTCTAACAGAATCTACTGAACAACAATACACTGTACAGTTAAAAATTTTAAGAGGGTAGATCTCATCTTAAGTGTTCTTTCTGCAATAAAATTTTAAAAAAAGGTGAAAGAAATGTGACAGGTGAATATAAACTAATTTTGCCTAACAGGAACACCTAGAAAGGCTTTATGAATATAACAGGTGGCACTGGAATTTGGCCTGGAAGACTTTTAAAATCTGAAAGGAAAAATGAGTGATAGATAGACTGGCTACAGATGTTTCCAAGTATGTGACAGTCAGGAAAGGTATGGGAGGACTGTGGGCGATGACAGAATGGTTGTGGAAGATGAAACTAGAAAAGGCAGCTGTGAAAGCTGTGATTTGCCATCAAAGTTGGTATTTTGAAAGAGAGTTAACATTTTTTTCTCAACAAATACAAGGATTATTTGTCTTGTGATTATTTCATCATTGTGCCCAGCAGTTAGCTGCAAGGCAAACTGCAAGAAAGTGAAGGCAACTATATTATTTGTTAATATCAAACACAGTTGAGGACCTTTGTAAAGTGGTATGGTGGCTAGGTGGGATTAAGCATAGGATTCACATTCAGATGAAATAGCTGGCAGTAGATACACTACTGGTAATGGAAAATGGCAGCCTGGGAACATAGGGGAAGAAAGGATTGGGGCTGCCTGAAAGGTTAATAGGGTTTAACAAACAGGTTAGAATGGTTGTGGAAGATGAAACTAGAAAAGGCAGCTGTGAAAGCTGTGATTTGCCATCAAAGTTGGTATTTTGAAAGAGAGTTAACATTTTTTTCTCAACAAATACAAGGATTATTTGTCTTGATGATTATTTCATCATTGTGCCCAGCAGTTAGCTGCAAGGCAAACTGCAAGAAAGTGAAGGCAACTATATTATTTGTTAATATCAAACACAGTTGAGGACCTTTGTAAAGTGGTATGGTGGCTAGGTGGGATTAAGCATAGGATTCACATTCAGATGAAATAGCTGGCAGTAGATACACTACTGGTAATGGAAAATGGCAGCCTGGGAACATAGGGGAAGAAAGGATTGGGGCTGCCTGAAAGGTTAATAGGGTTTAACAAACAGGTATGAATCTTTAGCTAGCCTTCGAAGGATGAATAGTTACCAGGCAGAGAATAACATTATGAAAAGTAGGGAAATATAAACTATGGTATTAAGTATATCAGAATTTCATTTGACAGCAGAACTATCAACAGTAAAAGTGAGGAAACATCCCATATGTCCAAGGATGGATGCATAAATAAATGAAACGTAGAACAGACATTATAATGAGTACCATTCACCCTTAAAAAGAAAATTCTGGCACATGCTACAACATGGATAAACCTCAAAGACACTATGCTAAGTGAAGTAAGCTGGTCACCAAAGGACAAATATTGCATAACGCCAAATCTGAGGTACCCAGAGTAGTCCAATTCACAGGCAGAAAACAGAATGGTGGTTGCCAGGTGCTGGAGGGTGGGGGGAATAGTGAATTATTGTTTAGTGAGTGCAGAGTTTCAGTTTGGAAAGAAGAAAAGTTTCTGGAGATGGATGTTAGTGATGGCTATATTACAAGGCAAATGTACTTAACATCAGTGAATTCTACGTTTAAAAAAGGTTAAAACGAGTTTTTACCACAACAACAACAATAAAAGAATTTCCTGTCATGTTATGCTTAAAGATACTGAAGTTATTAAGGTTCCTAAAGATAGCCACAAGAAACTTTAATGATGGAAGTAAAGCTTCAGTATAACTAATGCTAACAACTTAAGAGCGTTTCTACATATTAGTAAAATCGTATATAATTTTTTTAGGACTATTGCAGAGTCTCAGGCCAAGGATGTCATCGAAGAGTACTTCAAATGCAAGAAATGATCAAATTAAAAAGCTGAGCTCTTACATAAAAATTTTTTCCTAACTATTCCAAAGTGCTTCCACTTCTTCCTGGAAGCAGTGAAGTATGGACTCAGGGAGAGCAGCGATATTCTGCGCGATCGAAGAAAAGTAACTGGTGGCAGTGGCTGCAAGCCAGAGAGGGGGTTTGAGATGCCTGGAGACTAAAAAAAGAGCAACAGGAAAAAAAAAAAAAGAAAGAAGGAAAAGAAGGATTTGGGGCGTTGGAAGGGATGGAAGGAAGAGATGGAGGGAGTGCGTCCAGTGCCGTAAGCAACGCAGGCGGTCCCTAGCCCGAGCATCTGTCAAGCACCGGGTTCATTTCCGCACATTAACCTCCACAGGCTCCAGGGCTGCCTGGCCCTCGGTGGACCCCAAGAGGCCCCTGCCAGGATTCCCACGCCACTTCGGCCTCCCGCTACGAGTCAGACGTGCGGCCTAACTGGACTAGTTACTCATTCCCACCCAGCTTCGGCGTCCGCACAGGGAACCGGGGGCCACGCGACCACCAGCTTTTCGGGCTGAGGACTGAACAACGGGCCTAAGCGTTCGGCCCAGTTCACAGCACACGGCAGGAGCCCGAGGAAGGGCTCCAGATGAATTTCACCAACCCTGGAGCCCAGCCCAGCCCGGCCCAGGCTCCTCCCCGCGGCCCGCTCTCCGAGGCGCGCGACCCCTCAGTACCCAAACGCGCGTGAGGCCCTAGGCGGCCCCAGACTCCGGAAGCCGGGAGGGGAAGTTCCGCGATTAAGGGGCGACCGCCGACTTACTCCTCCAAGAAGTCCAGGAACAGTTTCTGGCATTTCTCGGCCACCTCGTCGCGGACTTCCAGATGCTGGCTGCCGGCGCCCGGCTCCGCCGCGGCAGCGAGGTCCATATCTGCCTAACGTTGAAGGGCAGCTGGCGCCACACTACAGTTGCTTCTCCTCCGACGCTGCCGCTCTGCGCGCGCCGCCTCTGTCCCGCCCCTTCGCTGGAAGGTCGGAGCCAATCGTGGCTCAGGAGCCCCGGGGTTCGCGCCAAACCTATCCAATGAGCGCGGTTTCTCTTTCAGCCCCGCCCACGGAGCGGAGATTTCGCGCCAAAAGCAAAGACCTGAGAAAGCTGGGTGGTCTGCCTCTGCGCCTGCGCAGTTGGTCGTGTCCAGGGAAATTTGGCTGCTGGAGGTTAAAGATAAGATCTTTGTTCAGGGGTGGGGTTGGGGGGTGGTTTTTCAATTTTCTTCAAATCGTTTCAGTGATATTAATTGAGCAGGAGGCATAAGGCTTTAGAGAGGAAAAGAGTAAGATTCAGACCTCCTGCTTGAGCCATCCAATTCAGTTCAGGTCAGTCGCTCAATCGGGTCTGACTCTGCGACCCAATGAACCGCAGCACGCCAGGCCTCCCTGTCAATCATCAACCCCCGAAGCCATCCAGTTGGCGGACATAAAACTGTAAACCACCAGTTAAAATCCTGTGAAAAGAGTCAAAAGTGATGTATAAACAGTACCAAGGGGAAAGGAGTTGGCATAATTATTCTGATTGGTGCTGACCGGGTAAAATCAGCGATTATTTGACGCTGTTGATTAATTCCTCTGTCAAACGCACTCGTGACTTGGGTCTTCCTGACTTTCCTTTCCACCCCTTGGTGGCCATGTTTCCCCGACCTCATTTCACTTGTTTTCTCCTATATCTTTGGCCATTTCTGATTAGCCCCCTTTATAAGTGGCTCTTCAGGGAGTCCCTTAAAGGTTCTGGTTCCCGAACCCTCTTTTCTTCTAAAGGAGTTCTCTTGGGCGAGCCCCTCCACTCCTTTGGTTTCAATTCACCAAGATCTGGGTGATGATGAATTCTGAAGGTGTATTACCGACCAGTTATCTTTCTTGGGCCTCCAAAATTATGAGAAACTTAGCTTAGTTCTATTTTTTGAGGTTTCTAAGTATATTAAAAGGAAAGTTTTTTTTTTTTAATGCCAAACAGGATGATAGAAGCTACAGTCATTCTTTTAACGCACACACATAAGTTGAAGGCCCTATTCACATTTACAAGATTTAACAAAAAAGTTCATTGCTTGTGTACTGTAGTATATCAGATGCTGTGTATTACCTCATTTGAAGGGAATGGGAACCCTTGCAGATCTGTATCCCTCAGCTCTTCACCAGCTCCAGATCTGCCTGCCCACAGAACATCACCACTTGTATATACTTTCAGTTCAGTTGAGTTGCTCAGTCGTGTCCGACTCTTTGCTACCCCATGAATGCAGCACACCAGGCCTCCCTGTCCATCACCCACTCCCGGAGTTCACTCAGTTCAGTTCAGTCGCGCAGTCGTGTCCGACTCTTTGCGACCCCATGAATCGCAGTACGCCAGGCCTCCCTGTCCATCACCAACTCCCGGAGTTCACTCAGACTCACGTCCATTGAGTCTGTGATGCCATCCAGCCATCTCATCCTCGGTCGTCCCTTTCTCCTCCTGCCCCCAATCCCTCCCAGCATCAGGGTCTTTTCCAATGAGTCAACTCTTCGCATAAGGTGCCCAAAGTACTGGAGCTTCAGTTTTAGCATCATTCCTTCCAAAGAAATCCCAGGGTTGATCTCCTTCAGAATGGACTGGTTGGATCTCCTTGCAGTCCAAGGGACTCTCAAGAGTCTTCTCCAACACCACAGTTCAAAAGCATCAATTCTTCGGCGCTCAGCCTTCTTCACAGTCCAACTCTCACATCCATACATGACCACAGGAAAAACCATAGCCTTGACTAGACGGACCTTAGTCGGCAAAGTAATGTCTCTGCTTTTGAATATACTATCTAGGTTGGTCATAACTTTTCTTCCAAGGAGTAAGCGCCTTTTAATTTCATGGCTGCAGTCACCATCTGCAGTGATTTTGGAGCCCAAAAAAACAAAGTCTGACACTGTTTCTACTGTTTCCCCATCTATTTCCCATGAAGTGATGGGGCCAGATGCCATGATCTTCGTTTTCTGAATGTTGAGCTTCAAGCCAACTTTTCCACTCTCCTCTTTCACTTTCAACAAGAGGCTTTTTAGCTCCTCCTCACTTTCTGCCATAAGGGTGGTGTCATCTGCATATCTGAGATTATTGATATTTCTCCCAGCAATCTTGATTCCAGCTTGTGTTTCTTCCAGTCCAGCATTTCTCATGATGTACTCTGCATATAAGTTAAATAAGCAGGGTGACAATATACAGCCTTGACGTACTCCTTTTCCTATTTGGAACCAGTCTGTTGTTCCATGTCCAGTTCTAACTGTTGCTTCCTGACCTGCATACAGATTTCTCAAGAGGCAGGTCAAGTGGTCTGGTATTCCCATCTCTTTCAGAATTTTCCACAGTTTACTGTGATCCACACAGTTGAACCTCATTCCATAATTCATCAGGCACTCTATCTATCAGATCTAGACCTTTAAATCTATTTCTCACTTCCACTGTATAATCATAAGGGATTTGATTTAGGTCATACCTGAATGGTCTAGTGGTGTTGCCCACTTTCTTCAATTTAAGTCTGACTTAAACTCACCTGTTTCATGATATTCCCAACTCTCCTGCACCAGCATAAGAATGGATCCAGGAGATATCTAGGAACATTTTGCTGACGGGATTCTGTTTCAGTCTCTCAGAAGGCCTTCTTTTCTCTTCTTTTCCTTCTCTTTCTCCAGGTAGACTTCTCAGAACAAAAGTACCACCTACAGAAGGAAAAAAAGCAAAGAACAAAAGTGCAGAGTTTCAGGCTTATTTATGGCTATGCCCACAGAGAAACTTGAAACTTGTTCTTCTTAGCCCTCCATACCTCACAGGTCCTTCCTCCTGCCTTCAGACATGCATCTGTGGACCAGAATAGGAGATGGGGTCTCCAAGTGGGTATTGTGGAGGTAGCTTCCATAGAAGAGGAGGATGTGAGTTAACCAAACATCCTTGTGCTGTTTCAGAGAGTGGTATGCCTGTGTGTGTGCATGTGAGGAGAATGTGAGTTATAAAACATCCTTGTGCTATATCAGAGAGTGGTATGCCTCTGTGTGTGCATATGTATGCGTGTATGTGTGCATTTAGGCCTGAGACTATCCTTATAAAGGCTTGTTGGCAGGGTTGGCCTTTGGCTTGCATTTGGGAACCTGACTGCTAAATATTTCCCTATGTTGATATTACACTTGACCTAAATGGTATGGATGGCTCACTGTGCCTAAAATGTTTTACAATATGGTTGATACTGAATATTTTCTGAGAGTCTGGAATCTTGACATGTGCTAGGCAGAGGGTGCTTATGTAACCAATCTTCAGTAACAGCACTGGGCTTCTTCAATTGAGCTTCCCTGGTAGACACGTGTGATCCTGGGAAGGAATTAAGTGCATTCTTTATGACTTTAGAGGGAGAGGACTCTAGGAAGCTTGTGCTTGGTTTTGTCTGAACTTTGCCCCCTGTGCTTTTTCCCTTTGCTGATTTATTTTCTGTCCTTTCACTGTAAGGATATTTATCTTTATTTAATGATGGGTTCACACACTTAATATAAATATTTTGGCAATTACGAGCTTTATACCTAGCATCATACTTAAGGAACGTTTTTTGGAAGAAAATTTTCTGATTGTTAAAATTCATAAATGATTAGCTTTATTCCTTACATACATATAATGTTCAAAAGGATAATATGATATATAATATAAAAGGAATTACTGTAAACTAAGATTGCCATAATAACTTGCATCATTAAATTGCAAATAAAAGTATATTGTTTTCTATATTTAACTCAAATAAAGCTTATAATAAACAAAAGAAATTCATAGCTGTGAGTATGATTATATGCTGAGTCCTAGATGGTTGGATGGCATCATCGCCTCAATGAACATGAGTTTAAGCAAACTCTGGGAGATAGTGAAAGACAGGGAAGGCTGGCATGCTGCAGTCCATGGGGTTGCAAAGAGTCAGTCATGACTGAGCCGCTGAATAACAAGAGTCCTCCTAGCAAATCATAGAACCTGTGGATGGCTTTGAGGACCCCCCCCCAACACAATATATGTATTTTTTAACCTTATAATAATTTCAATCATAAATATAGACAGAAAAGTATAGTGAACTTGCATTACATAGCCCCAGTAACCACTAACACGTGGCCAATTCTGTCCCAAACCATACACCCCATCTGCTTTTCCCTCTCCATAATGATTGTCTTACATTTTTAATTTTATTTATTTATTTTTGGCTGCACAGCATGCGGGATCTTAGTTCCCTAGTCAAGGATCGAACCAGCGTCCCCCATGTTGAGAGCAGAGTCTTCACCACTGTACTGCCAGGAAAGTCCCTTAAAATTTTTATTTTAGAATTGTCTTTTATTTATTTATTTTTATTTTTGGCTGCATTGGGTCTTTGTTGCTGCTTGAGGGCTTTCTCTAGTTGCGGAGCTTGGGCTCAACAGTTTTGGCTCACTGGCTTAGTCACCCTCCAGCATGTGGGATCTTCCCAGATCAGGATCTAACCCATGTCCCCTGCATTGGCAGGCAGATTCTTAGCCACTGGACCACCGGAAAAGTCCCTGGAATTGTCTTTTAAAATAGTCTTGCAAAAGATACTACAGAGTTATCATATACTCTATGCCCATTTCTTCCTATTGTTAACATCTTATGTTATCACAGTACATTTGTCACAACTAAAGAACCAATTTCAGTACAGTATTATTAACTAAACTCCATACTTCATTTGGATTTCACTGCTGCTGCTGCAGCTAAGTCACGTCAATTGTGTCCAACTCTGTGCGGCCCCATAGACGGCAGCCCACCCGGCTCCCCTGTCCCTGGGATTCTCCAGGTGAAAATAACAGAGTGGGTTGCCATTCCCTTCTCCAGGATTTCACTGGTTTTCACCTAATGTTATTCTTCTCTTCCAGGATCTCACCCAGAATACCATATCACATTTATCTCTTTAGTTTCCTCTGGTCTGACACTTTCTCAGAATTTTCTTGGTTTTGATGACATTGATAGTTTTCAAGATTACTGCTCAGGTATTTTGCAAAATATCCCACAATTGGGATTTGTCTGATATTTTTCTCATGTTTAGACTGTAGTTAAGGGGTTTGGGAAGAAGACCATAGAGGTAAAGTACAATTCTCACCACTCCCTTATGACTTTGAAGGAAATCCTTCAAAAGGAGTTCATATTATTTCATTTGTAGATATTTCAGAAAGACTCTAAAAGATAAGGGTTCTTCTTTCCTGAAACATATCTTATGCTGGGCTGTAGCAATACAGGTTGATGATACTGAATATTTTAAATAATTGTAATATTTTCCTGGCTTATTAACACTTCAATATATTTTGAATAAAATCAGCAGATTAAATTTTTACATGGTTTATTTTAGGTGGTATACAATATTCAATAATATATTTATCAAATCATAATATGAAATATTTTCCTCCAAAGAAAGTCAATCCTCTTAAAATAATTATATATTACTTCTTATTAGCAAAATAAGAGAATTATATGTTAGCTGCTGACCATTCATTTTACATGATTAAATGCCTTTTTAGTCATTTGCCTTCCTCTTTAGTTACTTATGTATGAGAAATTTAGTCATGATGTACGGCAAAAGAACTGGTGAAGAAAGAGGCAATGATGGCAGTTTTTATCATCTGTTTTTAAAAATTTTAATTAATTAATTTATTTTTACAAATATTATCTTGGTTGTGCCACATGGCACACAGGATCCTCAGTTCACCCCCACCAGGAACTAAACCCGCACCTGCTGCATTGGAAATGTGGAGTCTTAACCTCTGGACTGCCAGGAAATTCTCTTACCTGTTTTTATATAATTCCTATGTAATTTTTTCCAAAGAATTATACACAAACACAATTACTGCAAAAATATTTAAAACTTTCATTAGACTTCTCAATTTATATAAAAATATTATTTTTGACTACTTACTTTACATTATTGTATATTAAGAAAAGAGAAACGCCATATAAATGTATTCCTGTTTTTATAGCTATTATAAAAATTGGTAATTTAATTATATCGGTGATGCTTCCTAAGGCCCACTTGACTTTGCATTCCAGGATTCTGGCTCTAGGCGAGTGATCATACCGCCGAGTTTGGGTCATTAAGATATTTTTTATATAGTTCTTCTGTGTATTCTTACCACCTCTTTGACTGTGTGAATCATAACAAACTGTGGAAAATTCTTCAAGAAATGGGAATACCAATCACCTTACCTGTTTCCTGAGAAATCTGTATATAGGTCAAGAAACAACAGTTAGAATCGGACATGGAACAACAGACTGGTTCCAAATTGAGAAAGGAGTACGTCAAGGCTGTATATTGTCACCCTTGCCTATTTAACTTATATGCAGAGTACATCATGTGAAATGCCAAGCTGGATGAAGCATAAGCTGGAATAAAGATTGCTGGGAGAAATACCAATAACCTCAGATATGCAGATGACACCACCCTTATGGCAGAAAGCAAAGAAAAACTAAAGAGCTTCTTGATGAAAAAGTTAAAGAGGAGAGTGAAAAAGTTGGTTAAAACTTAACATTAAGAAAACTAAGCTCATTGCATCTGGTCCCATCACTTCATGGAAAGTAGATGGAGAAACAATGGAAACAGTGACAGACTTTATTTTTGAGGGGCTCCAAAGTCACTGCAAATGGTGACTGCAGCCACAAAATTAAAAGATGCTTGCTCCTTGGAAGAAAAGCTATGACCAACCTAGACAGCATATTAAAAAGCAGAAACATTACTTTGCTGACAAAGGTTCATCTAGTCAAAACTATGGTTTTTCCAGTGGTCATGTATGGATGTGAGACTTGGACTCTGAAGAAAGCTGAGCACCAAAGAATTGATGCTTTTGAACTGCAGTGTTGGAGAAGACTCTTGAGAGTCCTTTGGACTGCAAGGAGAACAAACCAGTCAATCCTAAAGGAAATCAGTCCTGAATATTCATTGGAAGGACTGATGCTGAAGCTGAAACTCTCTTTGGCTACTTGATGCGAAAAACTGACTCATTGGTAAAGACCCTGATGCTGGGAAAGATTGAAGGCAGGAGGAGAAGGGGACTACAGAGGAAGAGATGGTTGAATGGCATCACTGACTTGATGAATGTGAGTTTGAGCAAGCTCTGGGAGTTGGTGATGGACGGGAAAGCCTGGCATGCTGCAGTCCATGGGTTGCAAAGAGTGGACATGACTGTGCAACCGAACTGAACTGAATTATATCAGTATTATTTTAATATCAATTTGACTGTTTTTAATCATTAATTTTACTAAGTATGTTCCGTATTTTGTCTCTCAGTGTTTTTTAAGACTATTTCTTGAAACAATATTAACATTTTTTTTTGAACTGAAAAACAAAGTTGGATTTTTTTCCCTAAGAAAACTGTGATTTAGCTAACTTTTTTACAACAAGGATAGGCTTTGCTAAGTGTTTTGCAGTGGATATTTCTGGATATTGAGCGACCTAAATCTCTAAGGTTTTGGCTAGTGTGTATCTAAAGAGCATTGTAAAATGAAAGTACTTGGACTTCCCTGGTGGTAACCCAGTGGTTAGACTTTGCAAAGACAAGTAAGTAAGTAAGTAAGTAAGTAAGTAAAGTCACTCAGTCGTGTCCGACTCTTTGTGACCCCATGGACTGCAGCCCACCAGGCTCCTCAGTCCATGAGATTCTCCAAGTAAGAATACTGGGGTGAGTTGCCATTTCCTTCTCCAGGGGATCTTCCCGACCCAGGGATCTAACCCGGGTCTCCCACATTGGAGGCAGACGCTTTAACCTCTGAGCCACCAGGGAAGAAAAAGAGACAATTAAAAAAATAAAAAAGAATTAAAAAATTTTTTATTTAAAGAATTATATAAGCAGAGGTTTGTTGAAATTCACTTTTTTTTCCTTCTCAAGTTTAAGAAAGATTTAGGCAACAGAAACAAATTGAGGACTCCTCAGAAGAGACTCTAGGGAAACCTCAGTCATAGATGTGATCACCCAGAGAGCATCTGAAGAAAGAGAAGGTGGGTCCACGCATGAGGCCCTGGGGAATACCAACATTGAAAAGGAGGCTGAGGAGGAAAATGCCATGAGAGAGGCTGGAAAAGAAGAGCCAAAAAAATTGGAAGAGAAACTGAAAAACCAAAAGAGAAGACTCTAGAACCAGTCATTGTCGTTAGTGAAAGCTGCAGTGTCAAGGACAGAGACTGAACATGGCCGAAGGGGTTTCAAGGTTGTGGAGGGGGTGGGAATTAGATTGCAGGGGAGTGTGATGGGAGCCCAAGAAGCAGAGTGAGTCATGGCTTACTAAGCTGGGCTGCAGAGACCTGCTGTGCTCTGTCTGGGTTGAGAGGCCCTTGACATAGATTTTGGTGCTTTGGAAACCATTGGCTATTGGAGCAAAGGTGCAGGGAGAGAGAGCCAGTCAGCAGTTACTCCCTCTGGCAACTCAGGGATAGAGGGCAGACTACATGGCCCCCAACATCTGTGATGGAATGAGTGCTTCTCACTCCATGAAGGTTTCCTGTGACTCCCTCTTGCACTCCTATGACTGGGATTACCATCTATGGTAGCCAAGGTCCAGGGCTGCTAAATCTGGTCAGACTCTGCCAGCCCAGCCAATCACCCTGGACTAAGAAAACTTTGTTCTGGATTGCACAGTTACTAGATGGGCTAGCAACTTTCTGCATACAGCCCTTCCCCAGGAAAATTGGCATTAGCTAATCCTACTTGTCCTCCTTAAAAGGCAAATATGGGGAAATCTTTTGCTCTATAAAAGTGTGTACAATAAAGGAGCACTCACTTGGAACCTTGCACCAGAATCCAGTTGTACCTGAAGCAACGTTTTCAAGTTGTTGGCATAGCCTCAGCAGTTAAGCACTTGGGCTCTGGATTTGAGTCCTGGCTCCACTACGTAAGTTACTTAACCTCTCTGTGCAGTATACTTAAACTCTCTGTGCAGAGTAATTATCCTCTCTGTGGGACAATAATGGAAACTGTTAACCTGTTAATTGCACTATTGTTATAAAGAGTAAATAAGATAATTTATAATGAGTTTTTTATCTGAGGGATGATAATAAAACCTGCCAATAGGGCTGTCATTGTAAGGATTTAAAGAGATAATAGGACTTCCCTGGTTGTCCAATGGTTAAGAATCCGCCTGTCAATGCAGGGCACATGGGTCCAATCCCTGGTCTGGAAGAATTCCACATGCCATGAGGCAACTAAGCCCGTGTGCTTAGCACAACTGCTGAGCCTGTGCTCTGGAGCCCGCAAGCCACAGCTACTGTGCCCACGCACCCTTGAGCCTATGCTCCACAGCAAATGAAGCCACCACAATGAGAAGCCCTCAGACCGCAACTGGAGAGTAGCCCCCACTTGTTGCAAATAGCGAAAGCCCATGCACAGCAATGAAGACCCAGAAAAATAAAAAATAAATACAATTTAAAAAGATAATATGTGTAAAGTGCTTCATAATATGTGCAAGTATGCCTGGCATATATTATTAATAGATATCATACTCATATTCTATTTAACCCTCCTCAGTGCTGATTCACTATAATGCTGTTTGTCTCTGAAGTATTTTCCATAAAAATATACTTGTATAATGTAATTATGATGTAACGTGTGTGTGTGTGTATGTGTGTATGTGTGTCTAACCTTGTTGGGAATACTCTTATTAGTGCTTAGCCAAAGAGAACCACTGTAGGCCACTGTACTGCCTGCTCTGTACCAGTAAAGGTTGGTTAGCCCACCACACCGTAGAATTGCACACTACCATCTGCCGAAGTGAATGAGTTCTGCAATTTAGCTGTATTTAGGACCACCCATTGGAGACTGGTGGAAGATGGATGTTATGAAGGGCTTCATAAACATCATTGCCACTTGGGAGGAAAGACCAAGAATGGTATGACATATGCCTGGGAGAAACTTTGGCCCAAGGCATGTCTTAACTTCAGAATTTTTGAGGTGATCCAAGAGCAAACACCAGTGTTCCAGGAATCCACTTCCTGATATGAGGATCCAGGTAGGGCTGAGGTGGCTGGCATACCCATTTCCAGGGACCCAAGGACCCCTTGCCAACAGGGGATATGTGTCCATTATGATTAGACCTGTCTCCGTACTGTCCCACCTTCTCCATGAGGCTTTCTAGCCTCCCAGCCTCTGGTTCTGTCTCCTTTCTCCGAATGCTGGAAACATTCCATCTCCCAGTTGGCATATGTAGTTTTCTGCCTTGATTAGGTTGGTTATCTTTTGGCTTGATATCAAATATTTTTATTGACTGATTAAAACTGGGAACTTGGGAAGTCTTAACATCTCCTAAGAAACCAAAGAGCACATTTTCTTGAGAAAATTTTTTGTTATAGAAAATTCCAAATATGTGAAATAGAAATATGTACTCCCATGTATCTATCACCTAGTTCAGTATTGTTGGATCTATGACCCATCTTCTCCTGACACCAAATTATTTGGGAATAAATTTCTGACATTATACAGTTTCTTTTGTAAATATTCTAGTATGTTTCTCTAAAAGACAAGCATTCTTGCAAAAAATACAGCTATGATATCAGATTCTCTTATGCACCCCTTCAGATCCTGACCTAGTCTCTTGTTCCAGTCCCATGAAGGCTCTGACCGCTTGATGTCTCCTGTCCTCTGTGCCTCTCAGGTGTCTCAGTCGTCACCACTGGCTCATGCCTCTTAGCACCCTGGAGGAGAGAGGGAGTCAAGATCACAGAGAATCTTTGATTGGTGGGAGAGGAGAGTCAGTGCTTCCCTGGTGGCTGAGAGGTTAAAGCATCTGCCTGCAATGCGGGAGACCTAGGTTCAATCCCTGGATCAGGAAGATCCTCTGGAGAACAAAATGGCAACCCACTCCAGTATTCTTGCCTGGAGAATCCCATGGACGGAGGAGCCTGAGCGACTTCATTCATTAACCAATCCTCTACATATGGGTATGTAGGTTAGGTTAGGGCTCTTTTTCCCCATCTTGCTTCCCCTTGCCCCCCACTGGAAACAATAATGCAATCAACCTCTTTGTATGTATGTATTTCTGGAGGATAAATTTCTGAAAGGGTTGGTCCTAGGTGAAAGTGAATGTATGTTTTCCATTTTCATGAACCGCCAAGTTGCTTTTCAGTAAGCTTGTACCAATTTATTCTTTTACTGGGGACTTTTCTGGAGGTCCAGTGGTTAAGACTTTGCCTTGCCATGAGGGTTTGATCCCTGGTTGGGGAGCTAAGATCCCACACGCCTCGTGACCCATAAAAATAAAACATAAAACAGAAGCAGTGTTGTAACAAATTCAATAAAGACTTGAAATTTTTTATTCTCTTAACGCACAGGGCATTTTCATTTTAAGTGAAATAAAAACATCAAGGCAAATGGGTTAAGTTCTGACCTTAGAATTACAGGGTACAGTCTGCCAGTGGGAAACAGTTATTTGTGTAAAAGAAGCTACCTGGTACCCCTAAAAATCTCAGCAATCCCCAAACTTTTCTCCATCTATTCATTTACTTAACCATGCAACAAGTATTTAATGAATACCTATTATGTGTCAGTACTAAGGTATTAGCGATACTGCAGTGGCTGGCTGCTGTGGAGCTTACGTTCTACAGGGCCAGACTGAAGACTTGGATAGAATTCATTCCTTCTTGTACTGAGCCTCAACTAGGTAAACTTTTTCTGTTGTGGTTTAGCCCAATAATCACCTAGTGTTTCAGAAAGAGATCAAACACATCTTCTTGGCTTTAAATTGAGAAAGGAAATTTCACAACACTTTCTTCAAGACAAAAAGGGATTCGTATTCTTCATGTGCAGTTGTGGCAGGCTATGCAGGCATCATGGGCTAGTCTTTTACCGGCCTCTGTAGACTCATCCTGGGCCCAGCAGACTGGTGGGTTGACAGGCAGCTCAGAATAAGAGACACTTACAAGCAGATCATATGGAACCAAGAAACGTTCTTCTGATCTGAATGCAAGTCCACTAGGTTATTCTGAATAATTAAATAAAACAAAAAGGAAGCACAAAACCAAAAAGAGCCCATGCTCCCTTCAGGGGTTATGACTGATAGCAATGTTTCAGAAAGTATTGCATTGCACAGTATGTGTGAGGCAGTAAAGGACAGCTAGTCTGACTCCTAGCATGACTTCCACTAGAATTTCTGAGGGTGTGTGGCATGTGTGCGTTTTGTTGTTGTTGTTATATATTTCAATTAACAGGAACAGAGGGCTATAGTGTTTTGTGCTGCTACTGGTTCCTTCTGTGCTGCAGCTCTGTGTAGGAATCCTGTCCTTCAGTCATCAGGGTGTTGGGATATCCTGCAGTGGGCAGACGTTTCTATAGATAGGGCTCTTAGAAACTTACAATCTAATGATGGAGGCAGACTATGAATATAAATATACATTGTAGAAAAATTCAAGTATAACAAAATATACAAAGTATGCTGCTGCATCTCTTCAGTCGTGTCCGACTCTGTGCAACCCCATAGATGGCAGCCCACCAGGCTCCCCCGTCCCTGGGATTCTCCAGGCAAGAATGCTGGAGTGGGTTGCCATTTCCTTCTCCAATGCATGAAAGTGAACAGTGAAAGTGAAGTCATTCAGTTGTGTCTGACTCTTCGCGACCCCATGGACTGCAGCCCACCAGGCTCCTCTGTCCATGGGAGTTTCCAGGCAAGGTACTAGAGTGGGTTGCCATTGCCTTCTCTTTATACAAAGTATAAAGTGATATAAAAGTATAAAGGTGAAATGGGAGATTATAGTTAGAATATTTTCTGTAAAATTAGATAACCTCATCATCGTTCATCATTCAGTCACAAGTCATGTCTGACTCTTTGCAACCCCACAGACTGTAGCATGCAAGGCTCCCCTGTCCTTCACAGTCTCCAGGAGTTTGCTCAAACTCGTGTCCATTGAATCAGTGATGCCATCTAACCATCTCATCTTCTGCAGCCCCATTTTCCTCCTGCCCGCAATCTTTCCCAGCATCAGGGTCTTTTCCAGTGAGTCGGCTCTTCACATCAGGTGGCCAAATATAAGCTATTGGGATAATCTATTGAGAAAACCTATTGGGAGGCAAAAAAACATTCATTCTTTACAGTAAATTATAATTTTAACAATTCCAACTAATACATACTCAGAGGGAAACAGACAAAGGCAGAGGAATACAGTAAGTGAACAAATAAAAGCCACCCCAAATTGATTCACACAGAAATATTATTGGTTAGTATTTTGATGATGTGTATTCTTCCACGTGAAACACATTATTGTTCAGCTGTTTTTTTTTTTAACAACTCAACAATATGTCTTAAACATTGTCAGTTGATCAATATATTTCAGTATTATTTTAATGGCTATCTAGATTACTATAAAGTTCATCCATGTAGTATGTTTTTACAAATTTTATTTAAGTCTTTAGATAATTTTCTGAGGAATTAATGACTCAAAGGGAAAAGCATTTTAATATTCTTGACAGGTGCTGCCAAACTGTCCTCCAGAAACATGATGCACTCTCTCTGGCATTATGGTAGTTCCATTGCAATTTTTTCCCTCCTTGCCAATTTAAAAAGAATAACCGAGGCCACATTTAGTTTTTACATATATCCTATTTCCTAGGGCAGCTTACCAGCTTTCAGTAAATATAGCTCAGTGGACTGTACTGAAGCTGGATTTCTTTGATTTCATTGTGGCTTATACAAGGTGTGCTCTTCAGGTCATTCTGCCTAGAGGGGGAAGCTCTGAGACTACACCTTCCCCATTGTCTTGGTCCTCAGAAATGCACTCTGACACAGAGATTTCTGTGCAGGAGATTTAAGGGGGAGTGATTTTTGGGTCAATACCTAGTAAAATTAAAGAAAGTACAACCAGGAAGAGGCAGAAACTGAACTGTGATGAAAAGACCTCAGTGAATTCCACAGATAGCCCTGGAGGTCAGATGTGCCCTCAGAGTCGTCTCAGATCAAGGCAGTGGACTGGGCCTTTGCCCCAGTATCAAGCAGTCATTGGATACAGGCTGCCCTTGGGGAAGAAGTGTAACTTTAAATGAAGCACCTTCCTTCAGTCAAGGGCAATTCCTAGAAAGGGATGTATGTGGCTGTGAGCCTTCAACAGCCACACTCCCTCAGCTGGTGGTAAATGAGGTCCTGAAGGGGATGTCTGGGTGGCACATCACAGCGTCCACTACAGCCCATGCTTACATGTCTCGGATCCACTTGCTTTCATACAGCAAGTAACTCTGCATCTGGGAACAGCATTTCCAGGATCCTGGTTGGCACTTTTCTTGGAGAAACTTACAAGAGGAAGGTTAGTAGAATGAAAGACAGCCCCTGCAGCTGAAGCTGTTCTTGAGGCTACACCTGATACTCATCATGACTCCTCCTCTACCACTTATTCTAGATTCCCCTCACTCTCAGCCAGTACCATTGCTGTAGGTGGCTTAGTTGGTGGGATGACAGGGAACTTTGTCCTTGAGGACTTTGGTCAGGGTGCCTTTCTCAGGCCATGGCTAAAACTGCTTAGCAGATGTATGAGGAGAAGAAGCCCCTATTGAGTCTGATGTCCAAACATTTTCTTCTCACTGTATGATAGCTGCCCTCCTTCCTCCTGCCAATCAGATCAACAGAACTTGCCAGTATTGACTCTTCCATGCCTCTTGCTTTCTGGCATGAGGAGCCTGAAATGGCAGGACAGTAGCTATAGTTTTAAGCTCTACTGTGTCTTTCAGTTCTATTGTGTCTCTATGGGGCTCTATTGTGTCTCCTGGTGGAAGTACTTACTCTCAGGGAACCAGGACCTTTAGATTCACACAGTCTCATTCTGTGGGGAAGGGAACATTAATTTCCCAAGTGGACCGCTGGAAGAGATGGTGATCTGGGTCACTCCTTATACCTCCTGTATCCCAGGCCCTTGTATTCTACCTAATGGGCACTGTGTATCTTGTAGTGGTTGACCACGTTAGGCTCTACAGAGGAGCCTTGGTCAAGTATTCAAAAGGTCCCCTATCCTTCTATAAGGGTTGAAGCTTCTGAGGGTGCAGTATATAATAGATCAGTTTCAGAAACATAGCTGAGTTGGGAAAGAGCTAAGTTGTCAAATGTCTGAATAGCTGATCAATAAAATAAGCCCAAAATGAAAGAGCTAAACCGTTAAGCACTAACTGAAATGATGTAAGCAAGAGGCTAAAACCAGAGATGCAGACTCCTCCATTCTTTTTCTCCCATGCAATGATGAGTGGTGGAGAGTTAGGTGAATCCATGCAGATGTGGGGGTCATCTCATTGTTGATGGTGCCTTGAAGAAAAGGCTCTGGCAGGACTTCTCTGGTGGTACAGTGGATAAAAATCCACTGCCAATGCAGGGGACATGGGTTCAGTGCCTGTTCTGGGAAGATTCCACGTACCCTGAAGCAACTAAGCCCGTGTGCCACAACTACTGAGCCAGCTCTTTAGAGCCTGAGAACTGCAACTGCTGAGACCCCAGCTGACATCAGCTAGCCCACTGTCTACTCGTGCCTTTTCTGTGGTGGATGTTCTCTGGTAGGCATTAACATGGAAGACAGGATGAGATGGTTGGATGGCATCATTGACTCAATGGACATAAGTTTGAGCAAACACTGGGAGATGGTGAAGGACAGAGAAGCCTGGCATGCTGCAGTCCATGGGATCCCAAAGAGTCGGACACGACTTAGCAACTCAACAACAGCAACGTGTAATACTAAGATCTTTACATTCTGTTCCTTCTCCCATAATCTGTACATGCCTTTTCTTTTTTAAATTTATTTATTCATTTATTTTTGTCTGTGCTGGGTCTTCATTGTGGTGCTCGGGCTCATTGTGGTGGCTTCTCTTGTTGCAGAGTATGGCTCTAGGTGTGTGGGCTTCAATAGTTGTGACGCATGGATTTAGTTGCTCCGTGGCATGTGGGATCTTCCCAGACCAGGGATTGAACCCATGTACCCTGCATTGGCAGGAAGATTCCTAACCAGTGGACCACAAGGGAAGTCCCTGCCTTCTGTATAAGCCTCCTTATTCTCGAATTTCCAATCTTTCTTTCTTGGCCTCTGACTAATCAGCCTAGCCATTCACGTGTGCCCACAAGTGTTATATATGGTCTTACCTTGGGCCACTTCTCTTTCCATACAAAAGCCAAAGACAGCCAGAGGCACTGTCCATTGGGAGGATTTCAAGCCTTTCAAGGCTACTTTTGAGTGGTAGTGAAACAGCAGCAGCCACTTGCCAGGTCAGCTCAACCAGAAACCAGTCATGGCCTTTTCTTCCTCTGCCAGCTGGCCTTAAGGAAATCTCCTTGTTCCTGATTCCCCCATACATGGCCATAAGTTTGAGGGAAGCAAGGAAGTAACTGGTGATGACAAGGGACTTTGGGAGTTCTGCTTATCCAGCCCACTTGGGCTTTTTCCTATTCGTGCCTGGTCCCAGATGTACCTACCACTATCTTATGACGGATTGCTCTGACCCTTGTAATTGGGTGGATCTGATAGAACCTTGCACATAATGGAAAGTTCTGGCTGCATGGTCACTTGATGTCCTACGGTCACATGTTCTATCTTCACCAGGGCCCTGTAGCAAACAGGTTGTTTACTGAATGGTATATATTTCTCTGCTGCAGATAGCATAGACTTGCTCCAGAAGCTAACAGGTCTATGTTGTGATTCTCCTGTTGGAGCTTCCTATAAACTCCACATGGTACCTTTTCTTACCACTGATACCATCATAACTACAGTTTCTGCTACTTGACCCATAGCCTGAACCGCTTAAGATCCCTCTCCTATTCTAGACACTACTCAAACCTGATAGCATTCCACGTAGATGCTAAAGTGGGAAGTATTTTGTTCAACAGTTATTCATTCCATGTCTACTAGACTTGGAAAGTAAAAATAAACTAGGATACTATTATTATTACAATTTTTAAATGTCTTATAAAAAGTGAGGCAAACATAAAAATGTTATGGAAGAAATATTTCATTAATCTAGAATCAGAAAAGCAGCATAGTGCATTCTGCAAATAATGCTATGTAAACTGTTAGGGCAAAGGGAAGGAATTCCAGTGACAGATCTTCTTTGAGGATGCTCTTCTATGATAGGTTTCCTTAAAAATATTTCAAGAAATGTTTTACTTTCTTAGTACCTTAAAATAAAAATTAAAAAACCCCCCAACAATCTTCAGCATTTGAAGTAATAAAGTCACACAGACATTTTCAAACTCCATTTTGTGTATATGTTGAGCCCTACCATGTCTGTTTTGCTTTGTTAAATATTCTGGTGACCAGTAATAAGAAAACAAAATAATTTTGGAATTAGAATGTTAATGCTTCTCACAGATGGAAAATTTAATTAGGTCTGGTTCTGAAGGTAATATTAAGTTGGATCCATGGAGGCTATGGCTAATAATCAGCCAGAGCAACAATAAAGCTATGTGTGCTTGTCTACAGTTTTCCTGCAAATTGGAAAACGTCAGCTATCCCAAATTAGATCTAGTGACAGTCCAGGTGCAGGAGCCTGTTAGGGAATAAAGCATGATCTGAGTTTCCTCATTTAAGAAAGCAGAAAAGTGATCTCATTTAATTCCTAAAACTTGTTTCTGTTCAGCAATTTCTTAATGCATGCTGCTGCATGATCAGCTCTTGTTAGAACAGCTTTAAAGCACACTCAGAGATATGTCTGGCTGAGTATGTTAAAAGGTTGAGTGTTTAATCTGGAAACTTGTATAAACATTTGACTAAATCAGAAAAATAAATAACTAATTTGCAGCTCATATAATCATTAATACTTGTATCCAATTATTTCTAAAAGCAGATAGGAAAAACGCAAAGGGCTAAAAACAAGGTTACTGTTTATATCCTTTCAGACCTCTCTCTGAGCACACATTATATACTGTATATATGGATTGTAGCTGGCTAGGCTCCTCTGCCCATGGGATTTTCAAGAATACTGGAGTGGGTAGCTGTTCCCTTCTCCAGGGGATCTTCCCAACCCAGTGATCAAACCTGGGTCTCCCCAACTGCAGGCAGACTCTTTGCCATCTGAGCCACCAGGGAAGCCCCAAACAAAGGTTGGGAAGTTTTAAAGGAAACTATAAAGGGACAGTGAAGCATCCAAGAGCTTCACTGTCCTATGGACAGCATCCATAGGAAGCTGTCACCTTTGTTAGGCCTGAAGGGGCAAAGAGAGGAAGCAGCAACTGGACCTGAGAAGAAGCTGTGGTTGTAGAGAGGAAGCTGCGGCCTTCAGGAGAGGAGAGCAGCCAAGGCCACAATGCGGCCCAGCAGAGAAGGAAAATAAATATCTTTCTCTTCTCCCTCTATCTGATTTCTTGTTGGTGCCTTCTGACGATTAAATCTAATTAGAAGACATTGTGAAGGTTACCTGGTTGATGTAGTCCACAGAAGCTGACCTTCCAACAGCAGAAAGGTGAAGGGGCAAATAATATCCAGCTTACATGAAGAGTTTTCAATGTCAATGCATACATATATATGTAGTCCTAGCTTTGCATGGTTCTGATAAATACGATTTTCAGTTTCTACCATCTTGTTAAATTATACCTGTCCTCTAACAACATGGTTCAGATTTCAGTTACCAGAAAATACAAATGTCATTGCTAGCTCTTCAATCTACAGATCCCTCCATAAATAACAGATATTCATCAAGATTAGTGACCAATCCCATCACTTCATTCAAAGTATGTCAGTAACTGATGACTGCACATGTTAGTTCATACAGATAACATCATCTACTGACGAACTCATGACATTTTACAAAAATAGATCATTGAAAGTGGGAACTGGACTTTCCTGGTGTCCAGCAGTTAAGAATTTGCCTGCCAATGCAGGGGACACGGATTCGCTTGGTCTGGGAAGACCAAACATCCCTTGGAGCAACTAAGCTTGTGCGCCACAACTACTGAGCCCATGTGCTGCCGCTCCTGAAGTCCGTGTGCCTAGAGCTCATGCTCCACAGCAAGAGAAGCCACTGCAGTGAGAAGCCCGTGCACTGCCTCAAAGAGTAGCCCCCGCTCACTGCAACCAGAGAAAGCCCCAGCACAGCCAAAAATAAATATTGAAAAAAAAAAGTGGGAATTGCCCAACAAAAATGAAAATGTAGCAAAGAACCAAAAAAGAAAGTTTGAGTCTAACATAAATGGATTCATAGAGGAAATAAGAATATGGGAGTATTGACACTGCCACCATTTAAGAAACTCAAGATATAAAGCCAGCAACATCACTCATTATCAGTTCAGTTCAGTTCAGTCGCTCAGCTGTGTCCCCATGAATTGCAGCACGCCAGGCCTCCCTGTCCATTAGACTCCTGGAGTCTACCCAAACCCATGCCCATCGAGTCAGTGATGCCATCCAGCTGTCTCATCCTCTGTCATCCCCTTCTCCTCCTGCCCTCAGTCCTTCCCAACATTAAGGTCTTTTCCAATGAGTCAACTCTTTGCATGAGGTGGCCAAAGTATTGGAGTTTCAGCTTCAACATCAGTCCTTCTAATGAACACCCAGGACTTATCTCCTTTAGGATAGACTAGTTGGATATCCTTGCAGTCCAAGGGACTCTCAAGAGTCTTCTCCAACATCACAGCTCAAAAGCATCAATTCTTTGGTGCTCAGCTTTCTTCACAGTCCAACTCTCATATCCATACATGACTACTGGAAAAACCATAGCCTTGACTAGATGGACCTTTGTTGGCAAAGTAATGTCTCTGCTTTTAAATATGCTATCTAGGTTCAGAGAAATGCAAATCAAAACCACAATGAGGTACCATCTCACACCAGTCAGAATGACTGCTATCAAAAAGTCTGCAAACAATAAATGCTGGAGGATTTTGGAGAAAAGGGAAGCCTCTTACACTGTTGGTGGGAATGCAAACTAGTACAGCCACTATGGAGAACAGTGTGGAGATTCCTTAAAAAACTGAAAATAAAACTGCCATATGACCCAGTAATCCTACTGCTTTGCATACACACCAAGGAAACCAGAATTGAAAGAGATACATGTACCCCAGTGTTCACTGCAGCACAGTTTACAATAGCTAGGACATGGAAGCACCCTAGATGTCCATTGGCAAACTAATGGATAAGAAAGCTGTGGTACATATACATGATAGAATATTACTCAGCTGTTAAAAAGAATGCATTTGAATTAGTTCTAATGAGATGGATGAAACTGGAGCCTATTATACAGAGCGAAGTAAGTCAAAAAGAAAAATACCAACACAGTATATTAACACATATATATGGAATTTAGAAAGACGATAACAATGACTCTATATGTGAGACAGCAGAAGAGACACAGGTGTAAAGAACAAACTTTTGGACTCTGTGGAAGAGGCAAGGGTGGGATGGTTTGAGAGAATTGCATTGAAACTTGTATATTACCATATGTGAAATAGATCGCCAGTCCAGATTTGATGCATGAGACAGGGCACTCAGGGCTGGTGCACTGGGATGACCCTGAGGGATGGGATGGGCAGGGGAGGGTTCAGGATGGGGGACACATGTACTGATTCATGTCAGTGTATGGCAAAACCCACTACAATAATGTAAAGTAATTAGCCTCCAATTAAAATAAATAAATAAATTTAAAAAAAAGATATGCAGCCGATGAAATACTTAACACAAACAAGGAAAGTGGCTGTGATGGAAAGGATGAAGGTATTTCAGAAAACGTGACAAGAGCAAAAACCTTCACAGTTAAAGAACTCCTGGAGATACTTCATGACATTGAAAGTACAAAGGGTTAAGTGTCAGAAGTTTATCTGAACTTAAGAAGTAGCATGACAATTCACCAAAGCATAGGACAGATGGTCTTCGTACTAAAAGTTAAAACAAGAAGAAGGGAAAACTCTTAATAAAATGTTAAAATAAAGGACAAAAACTGTTTAATTCTTAATATTTCTAAAGTTTTCAGTTGTAATGTACAATTAATTAAATATTAATTTCGCTATTTTTTACTTTCCTATACACTTATAATCAACACTAAGAGAATTTTTAGCATTTGATAGATGTTAAAGGTCACAGAACAATCATATTTATCCCCCTTTGATTTTTGACATTGCTTTGCACAGTTTAGGTTTGTATGGTCATTTTTAGGGTCCTGCGGAACTATGCAAAACAAGGACAGCCTGTGTTGTGCTCTTCAAGGACTGATTAACATTCTATAAAGTGTATAAATTATTTAATGACCTATCAGTGGAAATTTGATAACTTTTTGCCCACTGATATAAAACAATGCTGCAATAAATACCCTTATAATATCCACTTTCTTCTTAATTTCTTTTTAATGGCTGCACAGTGAGGCATATGGGATTGTGATTCCCAGACCAGGGATGGAACTCATGGCCCCTACAATGGAAGCCTGGCGTTATAACAACTGGATGGCCAGGGAGCATCCCTGTAACGTCTTATTTGAGTACCTGGATAAATTCTAAGAGTGAGGGTTTACAGGGTCAAAGGCTGTGCACATTCACATCTGAACATGTACTGCTAAACTGCCTTCCAGAAATGCAGGCTGAGGGCCAGGTTATGCTCCACCCACAGGGTCTCAAAGTTTCCAGTTCTCCATTCTGTTGCAAACAATAAGCATGTCTTATCATCACTGCCAGTTTGAAATCTCACTGGTGTCTCAGTTTGATTGCCAGGGATGTTGAACATCTTTAAGAGATAAGGTTTCAAAAAGTTATCTGGAAAAAGAGTTCCCTAAAGACTACTGACGTTGAAAATAGACAGAGCATTTACTTGTTCCAGGGACGTGTTGACATCTTAATCTATGAGAAACAGCAGCAAGCACGAGTCCAACTTTCTGCGCAGCACTTAATAGTCTGGCTCATTTTAATTAAGCAAGGTACAAACAAACAAACAATGATTGAAGACAGAGTATATAAAAAAATGTTAAGATCTTGCAAACCAGTAGCTACTGGCATTTTTATCTTTTAAAATTTATTATTTTAAAATTATTTTCTTAGAAAAAGTTTCCTTTTTATTTGCATAAAGAACACTATCCATTTCAGTTCTTTTTAAAAAAGATATTTATTTGGATGCACTGGGTTTTAGTTGCAGCATGTGGGATCTAGTTTCCTGACCGGGGATCAAACTCAGGCCCTTTGCTTTGAGTGCAGAGTCTTAACCACTGGACCACCAGCGAAGTCCTTCCATTGAACATTGGCCTGAACATCGAACCTGAACATTCCACTGAACACTGGCCTTCCTTCTTATGAACATTGGCCTGAACCTCAGATACATTTTGAAATTCAGTAGTCTTTAGCAATAAAAATTTAAAAAATTAAACCATAGTGAATGGGAAGAAAATAAAGGCAATTATTTAGCTGGTCTCTAGATGGAAAATGCATTCTAGTAATAAAGTAATAGGATATTGTATAATATATAGGTACATATGTGTACATGTTCCTTACACACACATATATAAGGAAAAATGTATACCTATATATTAGACTACATCAAAATTTAAAACTCACTCATGTCAAAATATAATAAAATTAAAATAAATAAGTACATTTATGATATTAACTCTTGGTGTATTTGTTGCAATATTATAGACAACAGATGTGACAAGAAGCTATTCTTATTGTGTAACAAACCCATATAAACCATATTCTTTACCATCTGAGCCACCAGGGAAGCCCATGAAGAAAAACACTAAAATTGAATCAATAATATGCAAAAGACACACACATACACAAACATAAATGTTCGAGAAGAAATATAAATGTCTGTGGTATATCTTCCAAGAACTCTTGCCCAAAATGATGTGGTGTCTGGTTTGTAAGGATCCAGGTCTCTGCTTTTTTTTTTTTTTTTAAGCACATTTCTCTGTGAATTGTATACCATCGCTGTGTCCTTGTTTTCAGTGATTACTGGGAAGGTCAAAACCATCCTTAGCATGGGAGAAGGATCTTAATACTATACCATGTATATATCCCCAGTTTCCCTTCTTTCCCCCGTTTTCTCACTAACAATTATCTTGGTGTATGGTTTTACTTTGTGCATGTGTGCATGCTAAGCTATTTCAGCCGTGTCTGGCTCTTGTGCCACCCCACGGACTGCACTCTGCCAGGCTCCTCTGTCCATGGGATTCTCCAGGTAAGAATATGGGATTGGGTGGCTGTGCCCCCTTCCAAAGGATCTTCCCGACCCAGGGATTGAACCCATGTCTCTTACATCTAACCTGCATTGGCAGGCGGGTTCTTTACCAACAGTGCCACCTGGGAAGCCCAGTTTTATTTTGTAAACTACCTCAGATACATTTGGAATGACATAGGTTTTAAGTAATTCATTGTTGTTTAGTCACCAAGTCGTGTCTAACTCTTTCGTGACCCTGTGGACTGTGGCCTACTAGGCTTTTCTGTCCCTGGGATTTTCGAGGGAAGAATACTGGAGTGGGTAGCCATTCTCTTCTCCAGGGATCTTCTTGACCCAAGGATCAAAGCTGTGCCCCCTGCATTGGCAGGCGGATTCTTTACCATTGAGCCACCAGGGAAGCCCAAGTAAATCATTACATAAAGTCATATTTTACAACTTCTGCACATACTGCAGAGCATCTCTCTGAAGTTTACCTCTTTAATCTCTTGATTCTGTACAGCTAAGTTGTAAACAGTTGTAGGTATAAAGAGCCAGCCTCATTTCCATTGTCCACTTCACTGCTTCCCTCTACTTAGTCCAGCCAGAGGTTCAGGATAAAAACTCAGCTATTCCTGTTTGGAGTTAAAAAAAGGAGAAGCAGGCGGCAGAGGATGAGATGGTTAGATACCATCACCGACTCAATGGACATGAGTTTGAACAAACTCTGGGAAAGAGTAAAGGGCAGGGAAGCCTGGCGTTCTGTAGTCCATGATGTCACAAAGAGCTGGACACGACTTAGCGACTGAACAACAAAAAAACAATTCCTGTTTTTGGCACCACCTGGTGGCCAGCTTGGGGGATTATTTTGGTTATTCTGATTCTTCCTCACAAGTAGCAGCTTCTAGGTGCCAGTAGGAGGGAGTGCAGGTAGTTGGAGTCCTCCCAACAACTTTCTGGGCTGTGTATCATTGTTATTTTTTGGCTGCACTGGGTCTTCATTGCAGTGTGCGGGCTTCCCATTGAGGTCGCTTCTCTTGTTGTGGAGCATCGGCTCTAGGCCCAAGGGCTTCAGGAGTTGCAGCTCTTGGACTCTATAGGGTTGCAGGCTCAGTAGTTGAGGTGCACAGGCTTAGTTGCTCCACGACACATGGGATCTTCCTGGACCAGGGATGGAACCCCAGTACCATGATTTGGTCTGGGGATTCTTAACCACTAGACCACCAGGGAAGTCCCGAGCTGCGCATTAGTATCTCCATTTACACATGGGAAAACAGAGATAAAGTAACTTCCACATGATCACAAATTGAAGAAAGGACAAAACTAAGATTTGAATACAAGTCAGTCAGTGTACTGGTTTTCTTCTGCTATATAACAACTTATGACAAATTTAGGAACTTAAAGCAACATCTACTCCTTAGCTCACAATTCTGTAGATCAGTGGTCTCCAACCTGTTTTGGCACCAGGGATTGGTTTCGTGGAAGAGAATTTTTTCCTTGGAGTTAGGGGATGGTTTTGGGATAATTCAAGCTCATTACATTTATTGTGCATTTAATTTCTATTACTATTATATCAGTTTACCTCAGATCGTCAGGCATTAGAGCCAGAAGGTTGGAGACCTCTGCTATAGATCAAAAATCTAGGAGGGCTTGGCTAGGTGCTCTGCTTTGTCTCATAAGGCTAAAAGCAAGATATCAACCAAGCTGGCCTCTTCTCTGAAAACTCTTGGAGAGGCATCTACTTTGAAGCTTGTCCAGGTTTTTGGAAGACATAATTTATTTGGGATTGTAGGACTAAGGTCCCATTTTCTTCATCTAGGCTCCTTGTCATAGATGCCTAATTTTTTTTAATTTTTAAAATTTTACTTATTTATATTTGGCTGTGCTGGGTCTTCATTGCTGTGCAGGCATTTTTCTAGTTGCAGCGAGCAGGAGCCACTCCTCACTGATGTACACTGGCTTCTCATGGCATTGGTTTCTCTAGTGGAGCACAGGCTCTAGGGTGCCCATGCTTCAGCAGTTAAGGTTCAATAGTTGCAGCTCCCAAGCTCTGAGAACAGGTTCAACAGTTGTGGCACACAGGCTTAGTTTCTCTATGGCATGTGAGATCTTCCCAGACCAGAGATTGCACACTTGTCTCCTGCATTGGCAGGTGGATTCTTTACCACTGAGCCACCAGGGAAGCCTATGCTGTGCTGTGCTTAGTTGCTCAGTCGTGTCAGACTCTCTGCAACCCCATGGATTGTAGCCCAACAGGCTCCTCTGTCCACGGGAATTCTCCAGGCCTGAATACTGGAGTGGGTTGCCATGCCCTCCTCCAGGGGATCTTCTCAACCCAGGGATTGAACACAGATCTTCTGCACTGCAGGCGGATTCTTTACCATCTGAGTCACCAGGGAAACCCATGAATACTGGAGTGGGTAGCCTATCCCTTCTCCAAGGGATCTTCTTGACTCAGGAACTGAACTGGGGTCTCTTGCATTGCAAATGGATTCTTTACCAGCTGAGCTACCAGGGAAGCCCCAGGGAAGCCTATGGATGACTTATTTTTAAAGAAGGCCTTCGGGCAACACTTTGGTGTTTTAACTAAATATATACATATAATATATTATTACATTTAAATGAACACAGAAAACTTTCAGATGTGAATATAAAGGTAAAACTCCTATGTAAACTCCACTTTACCTTGGACTAATTATTAACAGCTTCATCCCTGAACTCCCAAAATAAACCCATCAACTTATAACTAATATCAAACACATGACATTTTGGGGGACAGGGTAGGGTAAGGAATAGTGACTCGATTTGGAAGGCCAGCAGACTGAAGTGGTGGGCTGGTGTCCCAAAGAACTGAAGATGACATAAACAAATGGAAAGTGGATTGAAAGAACTAATGTTGTTAAAATAACCACACTACTGAAGGTAATCTACAGATTCAATGCAATCCCTAGCAAAACATCAATGGCCTTTTTCACAGAACAAATAATTCTAAGATTTGTATGGCAACACAAAAGACCTGAATAGCTAAAACTATCTTTATTAAGCTTGTTTATCATGTAACTCTTCATCTATCCATCCCCCTATCATCTCACCTTATTTTTGGATGCATTTATTTTTTAACTGACCTGAGCAGCATGTGAAATCCTAGTTCTCTAACCAGGGATTGAACCTATGCCCCTTGCACTGGAAGCATAGAGTCTTAACCACTATGGACCACCAGGACTGCCAGGGGAGTCCCCAAAACAATCTTAAGAGGTGGAGATATCATGCTTCTGGACTTCAAACTATACTAAAATGCTACTATTGTCAGAATAGTATGGTCCTGGCATAGAAACAGACACAAAGATCCATGCAACAGAACAGAAAGCCCAGAAATAAACCTACACTTACATGGTCAATTAATTTACAACAAAGGAGCCATGAACATACAATGGGGATAGACAACCACTTCAATAAATGGTGGTGGGAAAACCAGACAGCTACATCCAAAATAATCAGACTGAACTTTCTCACACCATATATCAAACACAACCTGGGTTGAAAACTTAAATGTAAGACCCCAAAACCATAATTCCTAGAAGAAAACATAAGCAGTATGTTCAATGACACCGACCTTAG